>CAWUHX010000008.1:1027867-1328280 GCA_963922205.1 Romanomermis culicivorax | reverse complement strand
TGCCTTTTTGGGAAAATTTAAGAATTTTTTGGACCCCCCTCCAAAATTCCTGGTTTACCCTCCCCCCACCGAATGGTCGGACTTCTTACAGGTATATGACACTAAATTCGCATGAATTGAATACTATTTCTGCTATGACGTGCAATCAATGTCACTGGGAATACAAAAGAATGTGAAAGTTTGTTACTACTAGTCGAGGCTCAAAATGTTAAAAAACCCTGGTGAATAGAAGAACGGAATCCTAATGTTCTAATTTGACATACCTGCTACACTATTTAAACGTAATTCAAGTCGCAGTCAGGGCCGTTCTTAATGGTTTAGAGGCCCTGGGCGAACTCCGGTTTAGAGGCCCTCAATTTTTTTCAATAATTATCATACACCATGCCTTTTTTAGGTAATAGATGATTCACTAATTTACATACTTTAAAATATCTAAAAACTACGTTATTACAAGATTCTAACTATTCACTTATCAAAATACATGTTATTTGACCTTCATAGCACTCCTCTTCCGTATTTGTCAATTGCCTATCATCCTCCATTTAACAAGGCTTAATTTAGGATAATATTTGTACTACGGTATCAAAAAAATTGTCCGAATTTTATTACCCGTTAGCATTACAAAGCAATTTATTCTATAGAGCGCTATTAAATGATCCACTTACCTCGTGAAATGATCCAGAATCAAATCCTGACTTACTTATGCAGGAGCTACTGGATAGTTGAACCTTTGCTGAAGCTAAAACAGGTAAATGAAATTTTTTTTCAACTTCTGACTATCTATAAAGTCATTAATTATAGATTTTTAATTTTTGCATCATTTTCATCCAACTAGATTCGAGTCCAGAGGCGCGTGCTGATTGTCCAGGACCATCGGAATAGTCCGAAGTTTCCTCGTACGCTGCTAATGTCGAGATTTGAAACGAAACTATAGGTCACTTCACCTTAATCGAAAATATTCTAGTCGATACTTGTCGCAATTTTGATCACTCCGCAAGTTAGTAGAATGATAAACCATATCTGATTTATAATCCTCAAGAATTAAATTGTAAAAGATTTATTGTTTCTCAAAAATTTGATTATTGATTATTTTTGAATGTCGAAATCTATTATTTTCCATGTCTCACGTCTTAAAAATTCAGAATTTCAACAGAACAAAGTTTTATTTTCAGCTGATCTTGCTCGACGTTTCGACTGGGATCACCTCGACTGGTTTTCTAGCATCGATTATTCCCGTGTACATCAAATATGTGATTTTCAGGTGAGGTTAAAATGCTTATCACAGCTTCCTGTAGAAGAATCTAAATTTTCATAGAAAGTCTTTCTTGTAACTTGTTTTTCGTTTAGAAAATTAGACTTTTTGAATCATTGTTTGAAAAATTGTGAAAAAGCTTATATTTTGTGAAATTTTTTCTTCAACATTTCCCAAATATAGTAAGTATTCAAAATTCTTCACCTTCGAAAATTTGTTCTCGTATATTTGCATTCAATGAGTTTATCTTCTGTTACCAGAAAGTCTCGACAGGGCGAATACGTAATTTGAAATCGCGAAGAAGAAAGATGAACGTGAAATTTTGTGTCACCATTGAACGTGAAATTTTGTGTCACCAAAATTTGTTTTCCTTAGTAAATGAATAAAACTCAAGAAGCCCGTTCCATTTTCATGAAATTTCTCAAAATCCTTTCGAGAAAAGATGGTTAATCATTTAATTTAACGTTAATTCTGCTAATCTCAGTTTAGTTGAAATGTTCTTGTTTGAAGAGGCGTACTATTTTTGGCTCAAATACTTTTGAATTTGCAAGACAAAATTGCAATTTGATTCGCAAGTTTTTGGTTGTGCCATAATTCTTGCGTCCGTTGCGCGACAAAGTTGGAGTATGGATAATCGGCTTGCGTTGCTTACGTCTCCTTACGTTGCTTCCGTTGCGTGCGTTGGCGTCAGATTTTTTACGCAACGTAACGCAAGCAACGCAACATAAGCAACGCACGCAACGCAAGCCTTGCGTCCGAAGTATAGATGAGCCTTAATCAAACCTTCAAAATTGTCACATAAGTCACTTCAACGGTTCTAGAAGGCACATAATTTTGTGTGATCATGACGACATGCCATTTTAACGCTTGTGATAGATAACTTGTTCCAAACTAAATGATATAATATCATTTGCTGATTAAACAAAAGGCTGATAGAACCCTGCTGAAGCACATACCTCCATTACGGATAACATTTTGATAATATTTTTGCACCAAAGGCTCGATAGAGTTAAAGCAATTTCATAACATGCCCTAAACGTTCAACTTTATTGATTATATCGAGCTTATTGCTACCATCGTTGAAACGTTTCTCTATCACTATTGCTTATTCTGTATCACTATTGGTCACAGTTTGGATGTAGATACGAAAAGCATGTTCGAAAGAATGGAAAAAATGAAGAAAAAAAATTGAGAAAAGAAAAATAAAAAATAAGAAAGAAATTGTTTGGATTAGTGCTGATGGCAGGATCAAAATCTACTACAGTGTGTCCGACAATGTCATTTACGTGGTCAGCTGTACCACGTGGCCGACCATGTCACGTGGCAGACTGTAGCCTTTGGCCGACAATCAGGTCAGGCCGACCATGCCAGATAGCTGACGTCTATAGTGAAAAATTAAGTAATGTCAAAAAAATAAAAGATTCATTTTGAGTAGTGAAAAACCATTCTACCTGTCAAAAACAAATGTCAATTTACTGGTTTAAACACGGATAAGAAGTTTGAAACACGGTTTCTTTGTCCTTGCTGTTTCTCACCTATTTCTGTGGTTTTCTGTTGTTAGTATTTATATTTTTCGTTGTGTTTTTTCTTTGTTTTGATCTACACCTTTCTCCACTCCTCCTTGAATACTTTTTCTGTTGTCTTGTTTCTTCTTTTCTCGAAGTATTCCAGTTTTTGTGTTTTTTCCCGTCTTTTCATTTTTTTCTGTTCATTCTATCTTCGATGTTTGCAATGTCTCCTTTTGTCTGTCACAAAAATTTTATAAATCCCCAATTTATCAAGTAGGAAGTAGAATTTCTTCAGCAATTGTTTACGAATGAGCACAAAATCCAACAGATCTCTGAGCTTTTTGATACATATGCACAAAATTGCAGCGGGCAGGTTCTACATATTCAATCAGTCAGGATTCCAGCCGTGCGCACTATATGTTTGGAAAAAAATAGAATAAATGTTTGGACAGTGTGTCTATTGACCACATCCGGTCAATAGTTTTTAGCTATTGGCAGGATCCGGGCAGCAGAAGATGCTATGGGAGCGCGATATCGATCGGACGAAAAATACAGTAAAACAATTAATCACATGATTTTGCATGCAAAACGTTAAAACCTGTCGATCACCCCTAGAAATACACACTCTGCAACCTAATGAAAACCTTATTCGATGTATATAAGGCCCATAATTATGTCTCCCGTGAAAGCCCAAAAAAGATGGTAATTTTTCTGGCGCCAAGCGCCGGAAATTTTTTTGGGTATATTGACACTCTGGGATGCTAGAAAATCAATTTTCCGATTGCCGAACATTTATTTCAAGAATTAGATTCCAATTTTGTGTTCAGGAGTCGTAATTTCTAGAATTTTACTTAAAAAATTTTAAAATCTGTAATTTATTTGTAAACTCTCATGAACTTGGTCGAAAATATATGAGTACGTGGCGACTGCATTGGCCAATTGTTGGACATTTGTAAAACTTTTCCCTTGCTCTCCCATAGTCAATTGATAACAGGCATTTTTGTCAAAAATGTGTCAATTACTTGTTTGTGCCAAAAAGTTGTGTCCTCATCTTGATATAACAATTGTACATAAGTCATTACCTTACTCAAAAATGCAGCGGGTTCTTCTCCAACCTCTCGGGTGATGGACGCGAGCTTGTGCTTAAGAGTCGTCCTTAATGCACATTTTTCCAATGCCCATGCTTACCCGATTAAATTACCAAATGTACTTAAACCCGACACTAATTACCCAACAGATTAAGGAAGATTTATTTCCTTAACCTGTCTCCCAATTAGAATAAGAAAGAATGAAGGAGAATTTCTCTCCGATTTTACCTGACACAAAATATAAACACTTACTACTTCAAAACGAGATGGGCGAGATAACAATCACTCCCAAGCGCTACAAGAAAAATAAAGACAAGGCTGGGCGCACTGGGAGGTGGCGAGTATGCATAAAAATAACCAATGGTAAGAATATACGAAAACAGTAATGCACACCAGAGAGCAACTAAAAACAGGCATACCGACATGTGCTACAGTAAGACGACTGTCGATGGTCCGCGTCGCTCACTCCCCTTTGTACTTTCAGGCCTCGTGCGGAAATCGACAAATTTTACAAATGACTAGCAAAATCGGCGGAAACACACTACAACAATGGCTCACATGGGAATCACTCAATTGGAAATTCGCTCACTTGGGAATTGGCTCACATGGGAATAGCTCAATTGGAAATTTGCTCACTTGGGAATTGCTGACTTGGGAATCGCTCACTTGGTAATAGACCCCTTACACACGTAAAAGATGCTGCAAACACTCGTTTGTGCTGTCTTTTGTGATATTTTACTGTACTCCATCCATGACACAGAGAAAACTGCAAATTTGATTTAATTTTTTATATATCCACCACATTCTGGTTTTCTTTCTCTCTAGCCTGTTCATTCTTTTAGACAGTAGGATTTACTTTTTTGTGAATAAATATTAATTTAATTCCAACCTGGATAATAATACACTTGTTCTGAACGCAATAATGTATTTATCACCACAGTGTATTTTTTGATATGGCTTCCTTTGCAGGTAAGCTTCTTGTATTATTGTACTTATTCTGATAATGCCGCTTTTGCAGCTTTGAGATGTGAATTTGATTGCAGACTGCATTGCTAGCTTGTACGTATATTATTTTCCTCAGTTTGCCAGTGAGAGTGAAAAATGCCCTGCAGCCATGGTTTGGCTTCGCCAAAAAGTTTTCACTCACCATTCTTCTTGCCCGTGAGATATGCTGTTATGTGCCTAACGTAAGATTTTGATCAAGAAGAAATTTTCAACTGCCAAACGTCAGCTAGCATCTCAATTGTTCAAAATCTTATCCTCAATGTACTGCCTACATCATCACAGACAATTCTCTCATGCCAAGTATGCATAAATCAAAAATTACTAACGCAAATATGCTTTACATCCCTTTCTATACAAATTGAAATTGTATTAACACGTTGTGGAAAAAATATTTAAAGCTTGAATTTGCACATTTCTATCAATAAGCAGTTTTTAGCTGTTGTACACGTATGTTGTCATCTCCGATAAAGTTCCAACGATCACCACCCAGGGCCCGGTTTCACCACAACATTACAAGTCTTACAGTACTACGAGTGTCGAATTCTATAATCTGTTTTTCTTGAAATGCTTCCAAATAATGAAAGTGGAAAGCAAGTAGTATTTTAGATTTTTGCGATTTTCTGATGAACAAAAGATCATGTTGTAGGGCTGGAAACTTGTGAGCATACTGGTCTGACCTTTAGTGATTTTTCGAGTGAAAAATTTTACAGTAAGAAATTTTGTAAACAATTTTGACGACAGTACCGATTTGTGTTACTTTTGTATCTGGAAGCATTTTATAAAAAAAACAGGCTGTACGAGTAAATGAGTTTCACCAGCTTCACTCGTGCACAGGTGACCAACTACTACAACCTGCAGGTGATGGACTGCAAGCTACGAGTGATGCAAGTTGTGCTACGGGTGATGTGCTTTGAGCTAAGATTGCGTAGTAAGAGTGTTTCACCATATTTTTCGTAGGACTCGTAAAATAATCATTTTATTGGTGTTTTTTGGCGCTCAAATTGTTTGTAATGTTTTTATAATCAGATGGTGCCAATCGTAAAATTTATAATCGGATGGTGCCAATCGTAATTTGTAATGTTTTTATAATCAGATGGTGCCAATCGGCTTGGGAACTTTGTTCTGAAAATTACTAATTTCTAAGTTATTCATAGATTTGTCACATTAAACGAAGTGGAGCCATGTCACATTGAATGAAGTGGGTGATCAGTCACATTGATGGGAAACCCCATACCATATTCCATAAGAAATACGGCCATGACACTGCAAGCGACATGCTGTGACCCTGTCGGGTGGCTCCATTATTGGTCTTCGTTTCGGAAACCTAACCCAGCTGGTACTACCACAGGTAAACCTATGGTGTACCTCGGCCTTGTCCTAGGGTTATGCTGTAGAATAATGTACAACGCGGCCGGGTCAGGGGTGCCAATCCCTAGTCCTCACTAACTGAGAGTGAGGGATGGTGCCATTCGAAGAATGGCATACTGTAGGGGACCGGATTGTTAACCTTAATCCCCTTATTGGCCCTGACCTTAAGGGTCTGAGGGCTTTCTTAACTGAGGGTACTTCCAAGGGAAACTAGCTTAGGGGAGACTCCCACAAATATAATCTCAACAATAATAACCCCTGAGAAGACTTACTAAACCTCTTCTCGAACTACTCGGCGCTGGGCGACGGGTTCGAGGTCAAACTGTGGGTCCTACGGACGGCAACGAGGGGGTACGGGAATCCGGGCGATTTGGCATGGGGTAATGCAGCTGCAGATTGGCAGGCGGTGGTAACGGACGTTTCCTCGGCGAGGGCAACGGGGTTCTTCGATTAATGGTGATGGGGACGGGTTCCTACGGTTGGGTTACTGTAGTGGGTAATATATATGAAGGCCGGAGGCGAGTGTATGCAAATTTATTCGATGAGCCGCGAATGCAGTTGACAATATAAAAAATATAATAAAGGTCGACGACGGCAAAACGC
Organism: Romanomermis culicivorax; assembly: GCA_963922205.1. Lineage (NCBI taxonomy): Eukaryota > Metazoa > Nematoda > Enoplea > Mermithida > Mermithidae > Romanomermis > Romanomermis culicivorax. Next base: position 1,321,456 of record CAWUHX010000008.1, on the reverse strand, counting down.
GAGACGCAAGGCTAAAAAGACGCAACACCAGTTAGGCCCAATAATGAGTGACAAACTAACGAAACATGCCCTTTTAAAGGGCTCCCTAAACTACAGTATGCCTTGGGCGGAGTTAACAGTCCCCCAAGCTAACTTCTGCAGCAGAAATCGTTGCAGAAGATGCCTATGGTCACATAGACATTTTCCAGCTCACAACGTTAAGCATTGGGGCAAGTTTTCACTCTCAATGCTTAACATAGGAACGTCACTAGTGAGAATTTCAAACTAGTCGTTTCAGGTTGTGAAACGTCACTAGTTTTTACTGATAAGAGGTGCATGTTGTGCTCCAATTACAGTGATGAGCTCGGAGAGCTTATCTCTAACGGAAATTCTTGACTAGCGGGCACATACTGTAGTCTACGTGTGGGATCAAAATAATAAATCGAAACGGAAATGAAATGTGGAAACAGAAACAGACACGAAACATAAAAAGTACACACATAAACTGCATGTAAAAATTATAAAAACGAAACGCAAAATTAATGCAAATTACTGTAACACAAAATGTAACAAAAACATAACGAAAAATTGTGATGTGAATCACGTGACGTTCGACGGAATTCGTCGGCACGTGACAAATTTCATCAAACCATGAAGAAATTTTCTCAATTCTTGTAAAAATTTGTTAAATTTTGTTAAAACGTATAAGAATTTCGAAAATTTCTCCAATCTCTATGGAATATCATTTTTCTCACATTTTTGAAAATTCGCCAATTTTATAGAAATTTTCTAAATTGATTGTGAAGATAAGTTAATTTTATTAAAAACATCCAAAAAAATTGCGAAAATTTTTTAGATCTTTGCAGATTACTCATTTTTGTTAGTTATTCATATGGAATACAAGAAGGGCCACTTGAAAAAACTCGTTAATACTTGAAAAAAATGTCTAACCACTTGAAAAAAGTTGTTACCACTTGAAAAAAATCATCACCTTCGAACATGATACACAACATTTTTTCAAGATGCATCGCTAAAATTTCAAGATGCGTGGCAAAAAAATCAAATGTGACAGTTTTCCAATGTTTAACTTTTTTCAAGTGCAGGGAATTTTTTGGAAATTTATTTGTTATGGTTATTTCTGGTTATTTTGCACGGGCAATCTGATGGACATATTGGTTTTCCTTAAAAAAATTATTTTTTGAGGTTTTTCAGGAAAATAGCAAAAATGCTTGCTTTTTTGCTCATAATGTGCGAATTTCGGAAAAGGATCCAAGTTATCGTTTCTTTGTCGGGTTGGCAAAAAACAAATGACAAAAATGCTCCACCAGATCGAAATGGAGGACCAAATAGACTCTGCGCCAAGATGTCTATCCCGCCCAATCTCAATTTTTCCATTGTAAAGATAACTCTTGAAAATTTGTCATTTTGAGAATCTGTTCTGATACTTCGCTGTTTTGAGAATCGCTGTATTGAGACTTCGCTGATTTGAGAATCGCTGTTTTCAGACATCGCTGTTTCGAGAATTGCTATATTGAGTTTAGCTATTTTGAGAATCGCTGTTGCGTGTTTCGCTGAATAGGGGTGAAACCAGATTTTTAATGTGTGATGCCCAAATTTTTCCTTTTCAAGAGAAAATACGCGCCAGGAAAAAGATTTTGTGATTGTGTAAAAGCAATTCTGAAATAAAACACCAAAATGTGATGAAGTAACTTCCGCCATTATAACCTCACTTTACAGTAGATTGAACGGAGTAACATTACACACTGTTTCAGACATAATGTAGAAAAATTTTATTTACACCCGCCTTTATTGTCCATAATGAAATAATTTATTGTTTACAAACTTTCTATCCGACTTTCATAAAGTAAACTATACAATCAGTGCATTTTCCCAAAAAAATTGGGCTTTTAGCCAAAACTGACAATGAAAGAACACATGGCTCCCTAATCAATTAAATTATATACAAGAAAATGAAATTTCTGGCCATGAGATTAGTGGATCAAATATGAAGAAGAACTCTTGAGTATAGTTTCATGGTATCACATGAAAAATTCATCTACAGAAATGTAGTCATTTTTCACGAAAGAAATCAACTGATCCACTTTTCCCACGCTGACGTAATAAGCAGAGATCGGATTTTAAGGTGTGAAAAATTGGTAGATTAGGTGCTAGAAAAAGTGCAAAAAAATTTCAAATTAGGTGCAAAAAATCTCTTCATTTGACCTAGGTAAGTCTATGGCTCTGTCAGACAAAATTGATGCTGCATCTGTGTGTCTTCCATTGTTCTTTTTTTAAGATCATGAGCTTCAAAATTACAATTGACTATATTTATATACTATCAGTAAATAGTAGAACCTGCTCATTTAGAAAATTTAGAGCGGAACGACAATTTCAGGTGCAAATTTAAAAATAAATTCAAAATCAGGTGCAAATAGATCAATAGATCTCAAAACCGCAAAAAAGTGCAATCAACATGCATACAGGAGTACCAGAATCAATCTATTTTGTCATCTTTATACTTCTTGAGCATCCTCGATTTAAAAAAATTTCAGGTGCAGTTAAATCCGGTCTCAAGTAATAAGATAAATTTTCCACCTGTAGAAAAATTCGAAAACGAAATTTACCGCACAAAACTCTGAGCAAGAATGATTTGTAGTCAAGCGAAAAATTGTCTCGATTAAACGTTAATCAACTTTTGTACACGTTGACGGAGCGCCATTAATCTTTGCTCGGCGGCGTTGCAACGATCGTTGACGATTTCCAGCTGTAAAATGTGAACGAGTAAGTTTGGAAATATCTTACAAAATGCAGTAACCAGTTATGATTAATTGGTGATTAAAAATTTTCGACAGGTGGGATGGGATGAATCCACTTTTTTCACAACATCGGATCTGGATCCAGAAAAATGCAATTGTCGGATCCGGATCAGAAATAGCAGATTCGACCGGATCCGGATCATGTATATGGGAAATAAATTATTCGAAATCAAGTTGTGAATCCGTATGTTGTTCGTTTCGATAATTAGGAATGGGACGGACCGAATTTTTTGACTACGTTGATTCTGGATCCAAAAGATCGATACACCAGATTTTGAAGAAAGCAATTGACGGACACGAATCAAAATAAGCGGACCCGACCGGGCCAGAATTCTGTATATAGTGAATAAAATATTTCAAATCAAGTTTTAAATGTCATGTTCTTCATTTTCATAATTAGAAATGGGACGCATCGAGTTTTTGACTACATCGGATTTGCATACAAAAAAATGCTACATCGGATTCCGAAAACTGAAATTGTTGGACACGGATCAAAAAAAGGCAGATCCGACCGGATCCAGATCCTAGCAAATCAAATATTTGAAATCAAGTTGTGAGTTCATTCTCTCCATTTCGATAATTAGAAAAAGGACGGATCAACTTTTTGACTACATCGAATCTGTATCGAAAAAATGAATACATCGGATCCAGAAGAGTGCAATTGCTTGGCACGGATCAATAAAGCAGATCCGACCGAATCCGGATCATGTATATATGATATAAATTATTAGAAATCAATTGGTCAATTCCTACGTTTTTCGTTTCAATAAATAGGAATGGGATGGATCGACTTTTTTCACTACATCGAATCCGAATCCAAAAAATTGCTATATCGAAAACTGCACTTGTTGGACACGGATTAAACAAGCGGATCATACCGGATCCGGATCCTGTATATAGCATATAAAATATTCGAAATCGAGTTGTGAATTCATATTCTTCATTTCGATAATTAGAAATAGGACGGATCGACTTTTTCGACCACATTGACGAATCCGAATCCAAAAAATTGCTACATCGGATCCGGAAAACTGCAATCATTCAATGAGGATCAAAAACGGCAAATCGAACCGGATCTGGAACTTGTATGCAGCAATTCGGAATCAAGTTGCGAATTTTCGCTTTTCATTTCGATAGTTAAGAATGGGACGGTTCGACTTTTCTGACTATACGTCGGATATGGATCCGAAAAATTGTTAAATCGGATCCGTATCCGGAAAACTGCAATTGTTGGACATGGATCAAAAAAGGCAGATCCGACGGATTCCGGATCCTGTATGTATATAGAATGTGAAATATTCGAAATCCATTTTTGAATTCATGTTTTCAATTTCAATAATTAAAAATGGAGCGGATCGTCTTTTTTTGATTATATCTATTATATTATATCGAATCCGAATCCAAAAATTGCAACATCAGATCCACAAAACTGCAATCGTTCAATCAGGATCAAAAAGAGCAAATCCGACCGGATCCGGATACTGTATATAGTAATTCAGAATCAAGTTGGGAATTCATGTTTTTCATTTCGATAAATAGGAATGAGATGGATCAAGTTATTTTTTTTTAAATTTGTATTAAAAAAATAATAAATGGCTTATTTGATTTTACGTTCAAATTTTGCACTTTTGATAAAATCAGTTATTATAGATCTGATTGTTTTGAACACGTGATTGTTAAATACCTCGTTTTTGAGCAAAATATTGTCGTTTTCCAATCGTACAACCGTCGATTGTAAATTTTCGACCAAACTTTGTTTTTCTACCGTCTTAGTCCGATGATAGATTAATTCGTCGTCGAAACAATTTTTATCATTAATCGTAGCTAATGGACTAATAACTGAATTTTTATTTAAATCACTAAACAAATTTGTCATACTAATAGGCGTCGTAGGTGGTCTTTTTTTAATTTTCTCCTCCAAAACGCGATTATTTTTAATTAATTTACAAATCATAGCTAATAAATGTTGGAATTTACGTCGTACGCATGCTTTTTCGTCGCGGAAATTTTTATTCAACGTCGTATAGGATTTTAAAAGGTGGAAATATCGTTTTTTCGTATTAAAGAATCGATTTTTTAGCGTAGATATATCGTCGCCGTATCGTCTTTGGAATTCGGTCAACGTACGATTTTGCGTTTGAAATTTTTGACACAAATTCGACGTTTCGGCTAACGTTTTTTCCAAATCGATTTTTCTATACGTTAAAAAATTGAATTGCGACCTAATAGAATTTTGAATGCGTAAAAATTCGTCACGGAATCGTTCGTGAATGGACGTCAATTTGAGCAATTCCGATTTTAGGCGACATTTTTCCTCTTGCCAATTGGCGATTAAATCGTTGAAATCGATCGATATTTTGGATTTTTGGTCGACCATCTTTGATTTATCGATTTTTTCTAATCTAGATTTCAAAAAATCGATACGTTTTTGTAAATTGGAATTTTCTAGGCACCAATTCATGCATAATTTGCGCATAAAATCGATTTGTTGAACGTAAGAATCGGCGTTTTTATTCAAAAACACTTTTTCTCGACTCCAATTAAACTGTTCGTTTTGACAATTGACCAATAACGAATTTAATTGATCGACACCGTTTTGTAAAATCGATACTTCTTCGCCGGATCTTAGGCTAGAAATTTCGTCCGTTAAATTTTCAATTTTGGTTTTCAAAGCTAAATTTTCCGCTCGGCATTTAGCCAATTCCTCGTTTAAACGTTCGACGCCGTTTTGTAAAATGGACATTTCTTCGCCGTTACGTAGACTAGAAATTTCTTCCAACGATTCGCGCAATTTTCGCCTTAAAAAATGTTCATTTTTTCGTGAAACGTTCTTTTCCTTTTCGCGCAGTTTGGCGTCCGATAATTGGGATTTTAATTCGTTTAACGATCTTTTTAAAATCCAAATTTCTCGAACGTTTTTTACGCTATTAATTTTTTGTTTCCGAAGACGAAAAATCGATTTCAAATTTTCTTGCCTTAATTTACTTGACAAGTTGATTTTTCGGCGTAAATTTTCATTATTTTTAAAACCTGAAATATTGGGAATTTGCGAATCGTCGATCGGTTTCAATTCTTCTAAATCCATTTTTTCGTCATTTGAAATTAAAATTTCGTCGTCTAATTTTGCGTTGACGAAGCTTTGGTCATTTTTTTCTTCGGAAATTTCATTTTTGTACGTGCGATTTTTGACAATAGCCAATTTTTTTAGGAATGTCGACAATTTGGTAGATTGATCGTTGAGCTTCTCATTCATATATTCGATTCTCTGGCACCTTAAAATCATTTATACGAGAAAAATTCTATTTCAAGTTGAAATTAGCGATAAAGTTGACCATGAAGAAAAAATTGATTCACAGAAAGGTAGTTCAGCAATTTTCCAAGATTAAATTTCCTGAATTTTGAAGGTTTTACAGGATTTTCGGGGTAAAAATGAACTGTAATTCATATATATGAAAGGACATACGTGTAAAGATGCCCTGAGGTCTGCGGGGAACGGGCGACTTCTTTGGAACCGGGGATCACTGATTCCCTAAATTTCAGGGGGAGGGGTCCCTGAAGGATAAAAAATTTGATTTTTTCACCAAAAAGTGCGGAAAAAAGGTCACTAAAACAGTAATTTTTGTCGAAAAATCGGCAAAAAATGTATTTATGGCGTAGCGCGGAGAGTTGACATTTTTGTCATTTTTTTCAAAAATAGACATTTTTCATCAAAACTGACATTTTCCAATATTTTTCCGGCAAAAAGTATGGGGGTCCCTAGGAATACAATATGGCTAGCTATATGATTAGAAAATCCCACACAGGGGTTGCTTAATGGCTAGCCATATGGCCGACAAATTTTTTTTTGGGGCGTGGTTCCTATACATAGCACTCCCCCCCCAATTACATGTATATATATATATATATATATGTGAAAGGGTGAAAGAAGCGTGTAACCATATTACATGCACGTAGTGGGTAGGAGGGGTTGAGCCCTTCGAACACCCCCTCTATTTATCGAAGACAGTTTTTTGATGATTATTATGTATATTTTTATCAAAAGCATGCCAGTTGAGTTTTTTTTGTTTTTTCTGCTTACCCACCCTCAGCCCCCCGCCCCAATCAAAAGCAAGAGGACATCTCCTCCCTGCAAAATTTTGCCGTGCATGTCTGTGTGTAACAAAGACAGTAGACAAGTTTAGAGCACACATAATCACAATAAAGTTTTATGAAATCAGTTTGAAACTGTTTTCAAATTTTTTAATTCTCAGCTAAATTTTCCTGGGATTATTCACTGAGGTGATAGAGGGTGGCGGAAAAAAACAAGAAAAAGTTCCAGAAGTATGTTTTTCATACGAAATATGCATGAAAATCATCAAAAATACTATCTTCGAAAAAGCTCAGAGGCTGTTTGACGATTTTTTCCGGGCCGGAGGAGTCTCAGGTACCAGGCAGGAGGGTTTACACATACCTACCCCCCTACTTGCACGTATAATCAAGTGAAAAAAAATGTAAGAAACGTTTAAATCCTAATTATATATAAAAAAGGTTAAATATTAATAAACAAAGAACAATTAAATGTTACTTGAATAATTGAGTAACGGGCTTGACGCGAAGCGCCAAAAAAATCAGGTTTGGACATTGCAAATCACGCGAGAATGCATCTTTTTAGTCATAGATGTCAAATTTTCCTCCTAAAAAGTAACATCATAAGAATTTAGGCGAAATTCCTTGACTTTTCCAGACATAATTTCTATCGACTTATAAGGGGACACCCTGCAGAGTACCGTTTTTTACATAGAATAATAGGAAACTTGTATATATCCAAAAACGAAAAGTAGCGGATTCTCGAATTATCCTGTGAAAGAAGCAAAAAACAACTCATTTCCATTTCTTTTCCGATAGATTGTATGGAATGCCCCGGCAATGTGCACTAAAACAGAGCTTTCCTGAAAGATACGAATTTGAACTTCGTTACCTGAGATTTCTAAAATTTACACTTAAAGTTCAGTTTTATTCGAAAAAAATGTTTTTTCAAGCGCTTCTGCTACTGACTTTGAGGATGCATTACAACATAGAAAGCCGAAATGTCAAATTTCTCACTACAATTAAGCTCAAACACGGCTTGAAAAGTTTACTTTTATTTCTCAGTTATCCTTAATTGCTTCTATATGTCTCGTGCCAAATTTAGAGTCAGTAAACCTCGGCATTTACATTAAGTAAAAATTAGAATTTCCCTTTTGCGATAAATATTAATTTGCTGATTTTTCTATCAACTTGTCATTCACTTTATTAATATATTGATTTTTCGACTGAAAATCTAAACATCGAGTATTACAAATTATCCCTTGAATATACATTTTCCAACATTCTAGAAGCTTCTGTGTTCAAAAGTGAACATTCTATGGTTTTCATTATTTAAAACCATTCATCTAATATTTCGATCGATAATCTTCAGTTTTCTGTTTGGATTTAATAAAAAAATGAGATTTTTGATTGTTCTTCATAAGTTCTTTTTCTCGCTCATTTTTTCCTGAATTTTGTGCGCACAAATTTCATCATTGACATTGTTTTAAACCATAGTTGTAAGATGTGGGGTGGGGCCACCAAAATTCTCAAAATTTTGAGGGGTAGGCACCATACATGCACGTCAGGGGTGGGGCGGGGTTAGGACCCCAGCACTCTTTGATTGACCCCCAGCAGATCCTTGCTGACCGCAGCAGATCCGACTACCCCATCAATGATCAAGAAGATGAAGAAAGAAAATGAGCAACAGAGAAGAGAAAGTCGTCATAAAAATGGGAATGACGCAGTAGGTTAACAATTTTTCTTTGAAGTCCGAAAAAGTAACATTAAAACTTTAAAAAGTGCAGTCTAGACAAATAATTTCACATAACTGACTAACACAAAATGAAGAATATGCTGCTTGGATATTAGAAAACCTATCTAAGATTTCTGTCGTTATCGAGAACGAAAAAAAATTTTGTGTTCCAACCCCTGTCCTGGCTGACCTACAGCAGGATTTCTATGCTGTGCATGCATGGTAGGTTACCCCAAAAAATCCAAAATTCTCTCAAAAAAGGCCAAAAAAGATGGTTTTTAAAAATTTTTTCGAGTTGAGAAAGGTCCCAAAATTTGAATATAGGGTTCGACCAAGCAGGGATAGGTCCCTAATCCTTCCCCACCAATTACAGGTATGTTTTAAACTGAAAATGTAAAGCTTCCAATTCAGGTATAAGTATTGAAAAGATTCATTACTTAGTAAATCGCAAAATTTCACTTAGCAATTGAAAAAATAAACAAAAGTTCAATTTCAAATATTTGAAATATGTTAGAAAATAAAATAAGCATGATTAAAATGGAGTAATAACCTATAGATATCTAGAATTGAATTAATTTTTTTAGGAATTTTAATTTTGCGAATCGTAAAATCAAATAAGACCATCATTTGCGAAGTGACAAATGTAATTCCTTCAAATTTTAACCATTTTATACTTGATGCAAATAAATTTTGAAAATTAACTTATGCAACTTACAACTCATGGAAAATTGGGGTCCAAAGAGTAATAAATGACTTGGAAATAATTTGAAACAATAATAATTTTTTCAATTTTGTATATAAAGAGAATTTTTTGTGTTATACTCATTAGTTATAAATTTTTAAAATAATTTTATTTAAAAAATTTTCATCATTGAGAAACATAGCATTCAGAGCAGCAGGTATGAGGGGGGTATTACCCCTGCCTAAAATCCTAAAAATTCATCACTGGGTGCCTAATTTTGAGGCAAAATGAAGTGTTTAGTGGACATTTAGCTACACTAACCCCGCAAATTTTCAAATTTACCCCTACCTAAAAAATCTGATCTTGGGGACCCCTGCAGGGCAGTGATATTTGCACGATGAATTTACAGTTCTTTACATGAAAATTTTTCTATAAATTGTAGATGCTTCAGAATAATGTAACAAAACTTCACTGGGAGATGAACTTTGTTCTATGAAATTAATCAAATTTACATTTAAAACAGAAACTGGTTCATTTTTTGACATTTTTCAATTTTGGACGCCTCAAAACCCAACAAAAGTTGGCGTCTGAAACCGATACAAAAATATTTAAGCTGTACATGGCTCCGTGGAATTTTCATATTAAACTATTAAATAAATAAAGAAAAAATGAATTTCAAATATTTGAAATATTTTAATTACGTTTCTTTTGCTTGAAAATAAAATAAGCATGATTAAAATGGAACTTTAACCTGGTCATACATACTTAGAATTGAATTAATTTCTTTAGGAATACGCACACTAAACTTGAATTTTAGTTTTACAAATTGAATCACAAAACCGAATATGGAGAAAACCATCATTTCCGAAATGATAAAAATTATTGTATCAAATTTTTTGACAAAATCAATAATTTTAATTCGATGTAAATAAATTTCGAGGATTAAATTACGCCACTTATTCCTCATCGGGGACTGAAAGAGTAATAAATGTCTTCGAAATAATGTAAAAAATTTAAGTTTCATTCGAATTAATCAACAGAATAGCTTGTGTTATACTATTAGCCTTTATAATTGTTAAATTTTGGAAGAATTTTTATTCCAAAAAATTTTTCCATTTCATCATTTACAAAAAACCATTCAGGGCGGCTATTTTTGCACGATCCGTTTATTCTACATTAAAAAAAAATTCTATATATTATACGAGATGCTTCAGAAAAGTGTAACCAAAATTTCCCGGAAGATGATTAATTCGAACTTTGTTTATGAAATACATGAATTGCCTCAGTTTTCCGACCTTTTCCAGTTTTATACGCCCAAAAACTCAACGAAAGTTGGGAGTCTAAAACCGATACGATTTTTTAAACTGTGCGCGGTTCTGCAAATGTTTCCAATTGAGGAATAAACTCACCATTGTTCCTCCCTGGACTTCAGTTCTTCGTCGAAAATTCTAATTATCGTCTTTTTTTCTTTAAATAACGCGTCGATTAAATTAAAATTCAATCTCTGACCTGTATAAATATAGCATAGCGTCAAATGTATTTGGGAAAAAAACAAACTTGCTTTTCAATTTTTCGTTTTCGACACGAAGTTCTTCAACGGCGCGAGTTTTTTCTACCAAAGCGTTTTTATAATAACTTAATAAATCCGCCATATTGGGAGTGAAGAAAGTTGAATTTCGGATTTCCAGCCGCACAAAAAATTATGGATAAATGCTTTTTGGCGTCAACGACTTTTGATGTCGTTGACGGCAAAATAAATAGCAAAATCAAATTTTACAAACCTAAAATATAAAATAAATTGGATTATATGCAGGTTTTTTTCTGGACAGGTCGGGATACAATCTGCATTTTGAGGAAAAATCGGGTTGCTTTGATAAATTTTTGGTTTCTCACACTACGAGGGGTTATATATACTGAAGTATAGCTTTTTAGTGGCATCCACTTTTTTAATCTTTTGTTGCGTTGTACTATCTCTTAGGTGATTACGTCTTAAATTTTTTTTTGATTGTTAGTTATGAGTTACGGTTGAATTTTTTTTAATGACGGAAAATTTAAATTTTGAGTAACGAGCCGTTATTCGTTATTTGATGCGAAAGGGGAGGAAAGTTACCGAAATTCACACCGAGTTGGCGGATGTTCACTAGGAAAACGCTCTTGGATATATAGAACAGCAAAAAAATGTGTAGCTTTGTTCAAGTCAGGTGTTCAATACTTCGAAAATGGGAAGGCACCTGATGCAGAAACAACTGTGGCCGCTGGAACAACCATTCAAGCTGTTCAAGCTCTGGTTAATGAAGACAGGCGAATCAAAGTGTGCCAGGTACAGCTGGGGTCCTTAGGCCTAACTATGGTATTGCACAATCCATTTTGACAAAAAAATCTGAGCTTGTCATAAGTGTCTGCAAGGTGGGTACCCCGATTGCTGACAGATGATCAAGAACGTGATCGAGCTGAAAAAGTTTGACCCTTTTTCATCTTTTTGATCAGCATTCTGGTAATCATTCTGATCATAAGTCTCAAAAAATAAATTAAAATTTTGTGTTCATAAATCGTAATTTCTAGAAATTTATGATTCGAAAACTTTTAAAACCATCCATTTTTTCGTAACCTTTCATGAATTTGGCCGAAAAGCTATGAATCAGAAGCGTAGAAATTTTTTGAAAATATTTCCATGAAGCTTTTGAATTGAATTTACGTTAAGAAAAGAAGAAACGCTTCAAAAAGCTGAGAAAGTTGACGCGTTGATCTCTCTCAACAAATATATGAAGGAAAAAATGCGGATCTTCATTAAATATAAAGATATAATGAGTAGTGATGGACCGATGGCCAAAAATTTGCCATCGGCCGATGCCGATGCATCGGCCAGGGTCACCGATGGCATCGGTTGTAACATGTACAAAATGCAACCTGAAGTTGCTACACTGTAATAAATTTTTAATTATTATGAATTATTCACCAAGTTCTACTGATATTTTCAACATTCAATAATTAACAACATTTCATTCATCCAATTTGTGATCAACAAAGGCATCTGTTGTACTACCTTCACTTTGATTGCTGAGTTCACTAGAAGCTTCTTCAACTTCAGCTTGTTTTTCCAGTTTGACCTATTGAATCCAATCTCAGCAATAAGCGGGATCCTTTTCCACTTCTAGCATCTTTTGCCTTTTAAAATGATCATTCATCAGCTACTGACTCAATTGCAGCTGATGAAAATTTCATGGCAAGCTAAAGAAATTTTTTCCATAATGAAACTTATTTTCAACTGCATACTATTGTGACTCACATTAGCTAATTCTGGTTTTGTTGCAGCATTTTTCTTCCATTATTCTAGTAATCTATTCTAAAACAATGGCTTTTGCTTGCTCAAATGTTGACATTGCATATTTTTCGGGCTACAGCTCATCTTCAGATAAACTTGCAATGGCCAAATAGTGCCTGAAATTGGTCAGTTTTGTGTAAATGCTTGAATTATTTACATTAGTATTAATTGTGGCTTACTGAGAAAGTTTGGAGAATGAGATTGAAGATTCATTCAAATGTTTGAACCATATTTTCAGAAAGGCGTTGTTTTTGATCGACAATCATTCTAACCAAAGCTAGTTCAGCTTTGTCTTCTGCTTGAGGATCACAGAAAGCCTAAATTATTTAATTTTGATTTGTATGATCAATATGTGTTATATTTCAAATTTCAATCCATCCTTTTTGAATCGAGGATCTAGTAAAAATGCCAAAGCATGAAGTCTATTGTCTTCAATGAGTTTAAAGTGGGCTCGATTACCATTTCTATAAAAATATTGATTCATTTTTCCCGACAATTCCTCCTTGAATGGACCCAATCCAGGAAAGTTGAAATTTGGATTGAGTGGCGTAAAATTCTCAATCTACGATTCTTTAATTTATGTTTTTCAAAAAAATTTAGGCACAAAATCTAGCTTACTTTTCTTCAGCTATTTCTTCCGAAATACAGGCGTTTTTAGATTCATAGATTTTTACAGTTTCTGCAAAAGATTTTAACAAATTTACAAGCTGCCAAAACATAATTATCTAAGGTGTTGATACATTATACATGTATTAAAGTATATTCTTACTGCCCTAGCTAAAATATCCCATTCATAGCTTGTCAAATTCTTGTTATTTAGTTCATCAATGGCAACACAGGGCAAATATACCAGACATTAAAACAACCATTTTCACAAAAAAATTATGTATTTACTAAAGTAACTGTAAAATATATATGTGAACAATCTGTTTTTAAGCATAAGCATATGCATTCATTGTAAAAAAAAGTTGCCAAACAATCGGCCATCGGCCGATTATCTGGCAAAACATCGGCCGATGGCCGATGGTAGAAAAACTCAACAATCGGCCGATGCATCGGCCGATGCCGATGCATCGGTCCATAAGTATGCAAAATTGCCCATTAAACATGAAATAATACGTTTAAGATGATGAAAACTATTAAAGATTAAGTGGTAAGTGAACGTAGACATACTAAAAGTCGCGCCTGAACTTGGTGATAAATAATAAAAAAAGAGCTTCCTAAAATGCACCAAAATCAATCAATCAATCAAATAATTTATTTTCACTAGCAAAACAAAAAAAGAAAAGCGAAATAGGTAGTAAGAACAAAACACAATACAAACAAGAATTATTAATTAGAGAACATGAAATAAGAGTATAAAGGCCGGTGAAAATGCATCTTTTCAATATGAAAACCCGCAAGTTTTCTTCCACATTTGTGGAAAGACCTCAAAAATTTTTTCCACATTCCAGATTTTTTTCCACATTATATTGCAAATGTGGAAAAAAACAGTAGGCTAGGCGGCAGGCTCCGTGTCTTCCGCACCAGCGTTTTTTTGTGCACGGACATTTGTGCCAATTGGCACAAGAGGCCAAAAAAATTTGTGCCAATGGCACAAAAATTTTTTTTCTACTGGAAACATACTGAAAACTGCGGAAAAGTTTTATGCCAAAAGTTTGATAAAAATTTAACCTTTAAAACGCATTAATTTTTTGTAAAAATCGTGCTCAACCTACTTTTTAGCTAAACCTAAACTAAACTAAAAGTCAGGTAAGAAAAAACTGCGTAAAAAATGGTTCATGACGACTCTAAAAGAACTGGCATGCTGACAAAATTTAAATAACTCGAGAATTGTTCAGGAAGTTCAAATTGATTCACTTTTCGAATTTAACATCAATGTAAAGACTAGGGAAAATAAAGTCGAAAATTGTGTAAATTTTCGGTCGAAATATTTTACGATTACCAACGATATCGATTTTTCTATCTGAATCAATGATAAACAGGAAAAGTAAGAATTTCAGTTTTGAATCCGAATCTGACTGAATTACGAGAGAAAATTCAGAATTTCTACTCATTCATCAGTCATTGAGTATAAAGTTTGCTGCAACGATACTAATACACCTTTTGGAAGAGAAATCATTCGCGTTCGGGTCAAATATAGGAATAGGAAATATTATATTCATTAAAAATTTTTGCATTTTCCAGCCCCTAAAACGTCTAAAAATCAAAGAAATTTGATGTTTGACCAGCCAAAAATTTTGTGCCCATTGGCACAAACGCTCAAAATTTTTTGTGCCATTAAAATTTTTTTGTGCCAGAAACCATGTTTTGGCACAAAAAAAACACTGCTCCGCACAGAAAACAATTCTTTCACATACGGCACAAAAAAAACACTGGCAGCGTTTTTTTTTTGTGCACGGACATTTGTGCCAATTGGCACAAACGGCTAAAAAAATTTGTGCCAATGGCACAAAAAATGTTTCTCAGCCGAAAAACATACTGAAAACTTTTAAAAAGTTTTATGCCAAAAGTTTGATAAAATCATAACTAAAGTTTACTTTTGCCGCACTAATTTGCATAAAAAATCGTGCCGACTCTATTTTATCTTAAGCACGTCAGGGAGATAAGAAAAACTGATAAAGAAAGCAGTTTATACGATTCAGAAAGAAATCAGATGCTGCGAGAATTCAGATTACAATTTTTTAGGCATTTTATATATTTCTTTAATTTTCGGCTACGGATTTCTTCTTAACACCGATGTAAATAAATAACGGATGTCCATAATAATTTTTCCTGAAGAAAACTAGAACGGAAGTCAGGTCGCGTAAATTTTTGGATGAAAAATTGCACCAACACACGTCGATTCACGTGATAATTGAATAGTTCGTATTCTGGAACAGATAGCTCTAAATATACTACACATCGCAAAAAAACAAAAGTAGATTCAGAATCAGCATTCTTTTTCCTATCAGAAAATCTATGTTTCGTGTGATAGAGTTCAGTGAGACGTAACCTGATTCACGCGAAATGAGAAAATCCGCTCTGAAAAGTTTCGGAACTATCAAAGCGGTATTTGAAATTTTTGGCTACAGTAAACTATGATACCAAAATGAAAAAACGCAAGTGATATTAAAATGTCCCAATGCTATGATGAAGACAATTGATAATTATGCAAGATTCACTATCGTATGCTGAAATTAATTGTTTCTTTGCTAAGATATGTAATTAACCGAAATATTTTTTAACTCACTATTACTGTAGCAACGGTATAACGAATTTTAATTTCTCCGCTGATGAATTTACGTGAACAAGGTAAATTTTTCTGTTCGAGTCAAACACCAAAAATAAAAATTCTCGTTTCAAATCACACTGAATGAACAGTGGAAGTTAACTAATTCATTTTCCAATCATTGACAATCTCAAAGTTTGTTGCGATCATACAAATCTACTATACGAATACAATTCTTTCAGGTTCCTGACACTTGACTAATATTACACTTAAGCACTGTTTTTTCCCCCGGGCCTTTTCCCCAAATGGGGAAAGGGATCAAAATTTTTTCCCCCATTTTCCCGATGTCGTTTTTTTCGCTTAAAAATGCTCACAGACGCTTTATTTAGGTGTTTTTGAGCCTTTTTAAGTCTCCTGGTGTTTTTAGACCCGTTAATTCATTAAAATTGAGGAAAAAATTGAAATTTTCGAGTTCAAAGTTTAATCTGCAAGCATTGGAACGAATTTTAAAGCAAACTATCCAAAAGCACTATGACGTTGAGAATTACATGAGAAATCGATGGTTAAGTTCTCTATAATGACAAGTGAGAACCCAAAATGGATGTTAATCTTTCCGGCGCGAAGCGTCGGAAAATTTTTGGGTATTGATATTCTGCGACGCTGGAAAATCAATTTTCCGAACATTTATTTCAAGAATTAGATTTGAATTTTGTGTTCAAAAGTCGTAATTTCTAGAATTTTACTTGAAAAAT
Source organism: Romanomermis culicivorax (assembly GCA_963922205.1). Lineage (NCBI taxonomy): Eukaryota > Metazoa > Nematoda > Enoplea > Mermithida > Mermithidae > Romanomermis > Romanomermis culicivorax. The sequence goes on along the minus strand of CAWUHX010000008.1, from coordinate 1,304,894 downwards.
TTTAAAACCAGTATAATTTATTTGTAAACTCTCATACTTGGTCGAAAATATATGAGTAAGCAGGGTATGAATTTCCGAGAGATATTTCCATGAAGCGTTTGAATTGATTTTACGTTAGAAAAGAAATAATTGCATCAAAAAGCTTAGAGACTTGACGTACTGATCTTTCTCAAAAGGAAAAAAATGCGAATCTTCATTAAATATCATGATAAAATATTGAAGATTACCAATGAAAACATGAGATAATACGTTCAAGATGATGAAAACTATTATGGATTATATGCATACCTGTAAGACCTCCGACCAGTTGGGGGGGGGGGGGAGTAAATCCGAAATTTTGAGGGGGGGTAGGAAAAAGTCGAAATTTTTCCCAAAAAAGGCCAAAAAACATACACTTTTATGAAAATTTTTTTAATTTTTTCCAAACTGGGGGGGGGGTTGGGGGGAAAATGATTTTGGGTACAGGGTTGGCCAAGTTGGGGGGTCCCCCCCCCAAGTACAGGTATGATCAGGGCCGTATTTAGAGGGGGCGGGGGGGCGGTAGCCCCCCCCCCTGTCGTTGTAACGAAAAATTTTTTTCCAGCCCTTGTTGTAATAAATAGCAGTTGGTGGAAACTAGTGACACTGACGTTCATATTACCTATTCAAATATCCTTGAATTTTCATTCTAAAACTTTAAATTAAATTATTTTTTCAGAGTAGCATTTTAAAAATATCAACTGTAAATTATAATGAAACGTAGCTTAGAACAGTTTGGTTTTCAATCATCAAAACGAACGGCTCAAAATGAATCGATAGCAGCACCTATAGCCGAGCCCATAACACGTGAAGCGAACAATAACAAGTGCGAACAATAATTTTAGAATGTTTATAAATTAAAATTGCTTTCAGTCTATTATTAGTTATCACTGTATTCAGGTAAAACAAATTAGGCAATGCTTTGCCTTGCTATCGGACACAATCAATTTCATAAACGGCTCAAGTGGTCGAAGGAAAGTTTTAGAACAATTATGTGGCGAAAAACGAGAACAAAAGAACAAAAAAAAAGAACAAAAGACGCTTAGATTTTTTATTACGATTTTTTGTGATGTTTTTCAGTGATCTGCAGTTGTACGGATTCGGTGCGCATTATTATTGTTGATTGTTGAAATAAAATTTTGAAGAAAAATATGCCTTATTAAACCTTCAACTCACATATGTCGCTACACTACGCTATATTTTCTTGACACTTCAAAATTGTCTATATTTTTGAAGTCGCCCCCCCTATCAAAAATTCCTGGATACGGCCCTGGGTATGATTATATGATAAATGAAGGTAGACGTGCTAAAAGCCGCGCCTGAGCTAAGTAACATACCTGTACATGGGGGGGTTGGGGGGGACCCCTCCCCCAACTTGGCCAACCCTGTACCCAAAATCATTTCCCCCCCCCCCAGTTTAAAAAAAATGAAAAAAATTTTCAAAAAAGTGTATGTTTTTTGGCCTTTTTTGGGAAAAATTTCGACCTTTTTCTACCCCCCCCCCCCAAACTGGTCGGAGGTCATACAGGTATGCTAAGTAATGCATAATAATGATTATTAAAGTTATGATCGGCGCGAAGCGCCGGAAGATTTTGAGATTATGACCTTCTAAAATGCACCAAAATACATCTTTCCTGTATCCGATTCCGATCACCGTTTTTTTTTTTCCTCAAATGGGGTCTTTTGAGGAAAAAAATTTCGAAATGAGGAAAAAAATTTTGGGTATGGTTCTCATTGAGGAAAAAATTTTGGGGAATTCCAAACCGAAAAGATGCGTTTTGGTGGACTTAAGAGGGTCAAAATCTCAAAATTTTCCGGCGCTTCGCGCCGGTCACGGGTACAATCTTGACTATTTTCTATCGGGCGCGGCCATTAGCATATCTACTTCGACTTACTAATTAATGCTCAACAGTTTCTATCAATCAAGTTAGCTCGTTTCATTTTCTAATTGTTAACAGTCAACTATGTCGCCCAATATTGAGATTTTTCATCAATTTTCTCAATTTTTTCTTTCGATGTTTGGAATTTTTTAAACGTCTGCAACCTGAACTTTTGCGTTTATTGAAGATAGAAATTGAAGACATCATTCTAGACTGCGATTTTAGAACTTCTGTTTATGAATATCTGTTTTAGAGATTTATTTTCCAGCGTTTTAGAATATAAAAACTGAAAAATTTTCTCGGCGCTTCGCGCCGAAATGGGAAACAAATTATACTTCATGAGTCGGATTTTAATTTATTTCCCATTGTTGTGAAGGTTCAATTTCCAGCGTTGTAGAAAGTGAGAATCCAAAATTTTTTCCGGCGCTCCGCGCCGGACCAAGAACTAAATAAAATTAGATGATTCTAATGAGAGCCATAGAAATGTTAATAGCGGATAAATTCCTGAGAACTCTATCGTTATCCAGCGTTTTTTTTTGTGCACGGACATTTGTGCCAATTGGCACAAGAGGCCAAAAAAATTTGTGCCAATGGCACAAAAAAAATTTTCTACAAGGAACATACTGAAAACTGCGGAAAAGTTTCAGGCCAAAAGTTTGATAAATATATATCCATTTGAAGCTACTAACGGATTATTTTTTTGTAAAAATCATGCCCAACCTATTTTTCAGCTAACCACGACAGTGAAATAAGAAAAAACTGCAAGAAACAAGCTCACGGCGACTGAAAAAGAAATGGAATGCTGAGAAAATTTGAATAACTCTAGAATTGTTCAGAAATTTCAAATTGATACAATTTTCGACTGCGAATATTTAAGGTAGAGTGTGGTGACTTTGATCAGGGGCGACTTTGATCAGAGTGTGGCATTCCTGCTGATCTCAAAAAATTATCAAATGCCATACTCTGATCAAGTCGCCCCTGATCAAAGTCACCCCACTTTACCTTATATAATGTAAAGGCTAGAGAGAATAAAGTCTAAAATTGTGTAAATTTTCGGTCGAAACACTGTATTAAAGATTTCTATTTTTCTATCAGAATCAATCAAACACAAGAATTAAGGATTTTCAGTTTTAAATCCGAATCTGACTGAATGAAGAGAAAATATTCAGAATTTCTTTTCACTCATCGGTCTTGACAGCCTATAAAGTTTGCTGCAACGATACTTATACACTGTTCGAAGAGAAATCGTTTGCGTTCGGGTCAAATATACGAATAGGAAATATTATATTCATTGATTCGGCGCGGAGCGCCGAAAATTTTTTGCATTTTCAGCCCCTAAAACGTCTAAAAATCAAGGAATTGACCAGCCAAAAAATTTGTGCCAATTGGCACAAACGCTCAAAAATTTTTGTGCCATTCCAAATTTTTTTGTGCCAAAAACCATGTTTTGGCACAAAAAAAACACTGATCGTTATTCGTTAACATGCTTCACCCGCTCCTGTAGAACACCAATATATTCTTCATAAGCTCATTTTGGCTAATATAGCTAGAATTTTCTCAATTTTTTTCTCATTTTTGCAGGTTTCTGACTCCAAATACAACAAAATGCATGGGTATGCTCCTCAAATGCATAAAAAAGCATCCGTAGCCACATTATAAGCGTTTTTAAAAATGTGGAAAATTTTTGGAAAATGAGGAAAAAAATTTTGGGTCCGGTCCTCATGTGGAAAAAATCTTCGAGGAAAAAAAACGGTGATTCCGATCCGATCCCCAAAATTTTTTTCCCCAAATGGGGAAAGAGCCCAAAATTTTTTTCCCCTTTCCGAATTTTTTTTCCCGAAAAAGCACGATTTGGGGAAAAAAACAGTGCACTTAAGTATGATTCGGCGCGAAGCGCCGAGAAAATTTTGCGTTTTCAGCCCCTACGAAACCATGTTTTTGGCACAAAAAAACCACTGCACAACAGACGTCATTCAAGTACAGTTGACATCTGTAGGCGTGTGACACTTTGCTAAAAAGTCAAACCTGCTTGCAAAGTCTTAAAAAGTTGAACAAAGTTTAACTCGGTCCTGATGCGACCTGACACATAACCACATGTGATTATTATACAAGATGGTTTTTTCTGATTATATTGAATCATAACTTTCAAGCTGCAAATCTAAGATAATTGTGAAGTGAAGTCGCCAATTACTAGGATTTAATTGGCGACAATCGGCGCCAGTAGGCGACCATCGGCGACACTTGCAGATTGAGAAAATTTTATTAATCATTCGAGGAATCGAAAAGGTTATTTGATTCAGTATTCAGGGAATCGGCACATTGGGGGAAATAGATGCTCGGGGAATAAGGACACAATGAAAAAAGATAACAAAAGTTTTGGAAAAACGATATTTTTTCATGAATATTTCACTCACATAGAGCAAAATAAGTTCGCACTTGAAAATAGCCAAACAAAAGTTTCTTCCCACACATGTGGATTGTCTGTAAACACGTGTACATTGTGTGGTTTTGAGGTTTTATTTTGTTTTGACAAAGTTGAAGATAACATTGTGAGGCCTGGAGCAATCTTGGAATCTGTAACGTACCTGCTAACGCAGTACTGTAAATATATAGCATACTGTATGTGATAGACATTTATTAAATATTAATTCATTTTCGTATTTTATCGTCTCAAGGGTGTCTGGTATTCACACCCAAACATTCCTATAAAATTACGTGAAGTACTTTATTTTGATCCGTTCACACCCCAGTAGCCCAATTAAGATGCCCCAATTAATTTGCACAAAGGGCAGCTGGTCCCCTAGAACCTACACTAAACCACACATTCCACGGCTACCGTAATCCCCCGTAAAAATCGTAAACAACACCTGCACTCAGTAAAATAAGTAAAAGCCCCGCCAGACAGTAGTCTCAAGTGCAACGGTAGCGAGGGCCCCACAAAACATGTGTATTCAAAGAAACAGATACAGGAAGCATGCACAGAAGCGCAAAGGTGTGGCTAAGCCCACCGTAGGAAGCAAGCAAGACACGAAAAGCATGCCGTACTAGAAAAGCATTGAAGGGCGTGGCTAAATAAGCAGGAATAGTAAAGCAGGAAGGGACGATTGGTGGAAGAAGATGAACAGAAGCACGACCTCCCGCGACGCCCAGGGAGTGGCCAAAAACGTCATATTTAAAGAGAAGCAAAGCATGATTTTTATTATTATTGTCGTAATTTCTCAGTTTTTGGTTTCCGCGCTCGTTTCATTATATTTGCAAGCAGCCGTTTTCGAAAGCAGTTAAACCGAGTTGTATTTTTATTTGCAAGCAAACGCGCCGTTCAATTTTGTGTAGTCGACGTTCAAGCGACCGTCGACCATCTGTTGTATTATTGTTGTTACCCCGCCTCACGCCCTGTTTTGTCCGCCATAACGTCCAATTGGTTAAAGTAAAGTGCTTCACAAAATCTGGTCCTTACAAATCCTTTGCTCGCCATGTAAAACTTCGGCGATATTCCCGAAAAACAGAACAGTGTTTTATTTTCTGGATTTCATCCCCGATTCCTAGGATTAAAATCGGCGACTGTCAGGGGGCCAAAATGCTATGATTTTTTCACGTCTGAATTGATTAAATTGGGAATAGTCATGGATGAAATTTCTACGGGATCAGGCGAACTATCGGCGACAGAAATCCTATGATTTTTTTATGTTCAAAATATATTTTTATGCAAACAAAATGTTATCATATAATATGGCGTTTGCTGATCAAATAAAAATCTAGTAGTTAGAACCCTGCAGAAGCGCAAGTTTTCACTTATGGCTATAATTTTCATTTTATATTTTTCAGAGCACTTTCGTTAGACGTTGTCATAATTCATACCATGTTTTCGAGCAAATTGGTACCGATCGTTCTGTTGCTGATCTCGTTCTCTTTCACCATTGGTCGTAGTTTGAATGATGATGCTAAGGAAGGTATGTTTGAAATAAATAAATTATATTGAATGTAGTACAATATTTGGGGTCACTGCTGAAGTTTTTGCCAGAAATTAGTTGGATTGGCGTTCATGACAAAATCAGAATGTCCTAGAGTATGTCTAACCATACTATCGACATATTGTTACTCCACTATTTCACCTCTACTAAACAAGTCCTGAGTTAGGAATAGGGTCAATTCGTTCGGTCTGTCCAAATCTCAAAAATGAATCATCTGCATCAGTTCACTTTTTCTTCAGATGACTCTAAAACACTCTGAGCATCCTCCTAAGATCTGGGCTAAACCTGCATTCCCTACACTATTAAATAGTATGCAAATGTTCAAACAACGACTCGTGAGGTTGTGATTTGGGGAAAATAATTCTGCGCCGAAATACAAGATAAACAACCTGAACACATCGGTCACTTAGAGTCCTTGCTCCATGTCCATGCAAATTGTCATTGCCGCAATTTGCTCCCTTTTTCAGGCTAATCTCCATAACCTTGAGATTGACTATGTCCATCCCTGATGGTTGATCCATGTTTATGAACAAATATGCATACATGTTCTACTTTTCAATTAATTCATTAATGACTGATACAGCAAGGTATCCTAACTTTCATTTAACATTAAGGAAAGCCCATTGACAAGCAACATATTTTTTACAGTTATACAGGGTCCTTGATATACACTCTCTTCAATCATTTCAAGATTATCAAAATATTGATTTTCTGATCCCTAGCAGTGCTGTGTTTACTAGAGTTGCACCCACTTCATAAATCATTTCCGAAAGAATGGGGTTAAATAAAGGCGACTTTTCGAGAATAATATGGAGTCTAGCAACACATAGCAAAATCTTCCTGCCTGACTCATTCCACGAGTTTTATAAATGACTGTTGTGCAGATCTCTTTTTGATGAAAAAAGAACTTTAGTTGACTAGTTAGAATTACTCCTTGATTAGGCCTTCAACCGGGTGGAACAATCCTTGTCCGGACCTGAAAAAAAACTTTAATCGTAAATGGGCCCTCACAGGGTAGACCTCGTAGATTCCCAGAGGGAAGTAATCTTTCACTGGAATTTACACGAAAGAAAAGAACCTTCATGGTATTGTCAAGGAGTCCAGCAGCGAAGCTGAGGAAGACTATGAACAGGTGACGTCAGTCATTACAGTACCTTTTTGTTCTATTATATTTTCGCCTTAAGGTCAGCTGCAGTTTTGTTCGGCAAATTTTATCTCATGCTATTCTTGGAAAAGCATGGAATACGAAATGCATGAAAATAACCCTAGTGCCTAAACGGCACGTCTTATATACTACTGTAACCTGATGTAGTCTACTGCATCATACTGTAAAGAGTAGTCCTCGGGTTAAACAGTGAGCAATCAGTTCTTGGTAGTTGTAGTAGTTGTTGGTCGTTGTTACCAGTTATTAGCGGGTGTTAGTTTGGTCCAGTCGATAGCTAGTAGCTTTTTTTCTTTCCATATTTTATTCGTCACTTGTTCTCGTTTTTTCTTATTTGTTTTTACTCACTTGCCTTCGCCTTTAAGGCGTTTGTTGTCGGTCTTATCTTTCATCAACCAGTGAAACTATTTGGTGAGCTCCAACTGATTGTTTCACATCATTGTCTGAGGTCATCACTGTGCCCTCAGATAGTCTGATTCATAATAGTAATACAGTTCCCAGTTATTTCCCACACCTAGCTGCCTCATAGCTAGTCAGGCTGTAACAGTATAACGGGTGTCTGGTAAAAATCTGGACTACCATAAAAGGTCGTTTTTTTACAATGCCAATTTTTATTATGGAACAATCTATACATAAAGTTAAAGAGCAAGAAAAACTCTACAAGATAGGGCTAATTACAAGCTTAAATGACTCCATTTTCTCATACAGTACCAATCCTTTTGCGAGTACTTACAGCTAACTTCTGTACAATATTGTTATGAACTTTCTTCAAACAGTACCTTATACCACTTATCAGTTTTTGTAAAGTTTTTCCTTGCCAACTTTGGACGTAGATCAAAGACTTCAGATAATACCAAAAATCCTCGACGACTCGAACTTCAGGAACGCAGGCAGGGTTTAAAGACTTTTCCACAAATTTCACATTTTCGACACACAAGTGATCCAAAACGATTTTGGCATAATGTGCACATGCTTGATCTGGCCAAAAGACATATTCACCTTGAGTGTAGTTGGCACGATGCAAGGGATCAACCTATTCTTAAAACATTCCTCTAAATAATGTTGAGCATTGATGGCATAGGCAGATTTGCAAATGAAGGCTTGGGACAAGCTATTCAGCCTGATGGTGACCCTAATCAAAACTTTATGTTCGAACTTTACTTTTTCAACAAATTTAACATCTGAAGATTTACCTGATATCTCCTGAGTGTAAAAACCGCCACTGCCATTCATCGAGGAGTGTGACAGAGTAAAATATGACTCATCATCCGTAATGAAATTTTTTTTCACCAAAACATCAAAGAAGCTGGCCACACTTCATCTTTGCAAATTGAATTTGCATATTAGATGAAGAGGGAATTCGAATTTTCTTCCTATACAGTAATTATAAGTTGTTCTGAACAATTTCGTGTATGTTCAACTTCGAAGCTCCAAATTTTCTGGCAGTCAGGTGGATGGACACAGAGCAACTGTCCTTGAATGCTGAAGTGAGCCGCTTCAGCTTGGTTTTTGTAATAGTTTTTGGCTTTCTGCCAGATCCAGGATAACGATTAGATGGTTGACCATCAACATACTTTTGTGGAATACTATAGAGCATACTTTTCCGAACGCCTTCGTTTTTGAAATGAGAAAACTTGAATTGTTTGCCTTCATCTAAGTGGTCAGAATAAAACTTGTACACGCCAGAATGTAAAGCTTCCTCTTTTGACGGCATTTTAGAAGCAAAAAGTGAGCCCAAAAAAGAAATTTCACTGCTTAGATGTAGATTTCATGCTCTTTACAATGGAGTAATTCAGTTTACAGAATTTCAAAAATTGGTGTCACAGTGAAGGATTGGAAAAAGTCCAGATTTTTACCGGACATCCGTTATATTGTATCTGACATCTGCATGTAATAATGACGCCTGGGCTAGAACCATCCGTACATCTACAAAACACTGTCAAAATATACAAATTAGTAATAAGTACACAATTTTATAAAGAAAGTGGGTGAACCACTAAGGTTATGTAAATCAACAAGACAAAGTTGGATAAAAGATTTAATTTGGCGTCTGGGTATGTTAACCAAAAATAAAGAATATAACAATGCTTTGACAATCATTTCTCATCTTCTGTAGCATTGATTGCTATGCAAATTTGTCTGCACATGCCAGACATCTATGTGTTGTAGTGTGTTTCCGCCGATTCGTCATTTTTGTCATTCAGTGCATGACGCCCGCAAGTACCAAGTGGAGTGAGCGACACGGACCATCGACAGCCGTCTTATTGTAGCACACGTCGGTGCGTGTGCGTTGGCTCTCTCTCTCATTGTATCTCAAATTGTTTTTATATGGCACGTTCAACATTGGGTTTTATTCCGTACTCGCTGCCTCCCCGCACACCTACTTTTCATTGTCTTTTTCTCCGTAGTGCATGAGACTGAATTTTTGTGCTCTCGCCCAGCCCGTTTGTTAGTAAGTGTTTTTATTGCATAAAGGTAAATATTGAAGAAAGGTCTTCTTTCTTGCGTTTATTATAATTTGGGAAGACATACTAAGGAAGCATCCTTCCTTAGTTTGCAGGGTAATTAGTGTCGGGTTTAAGTACATTTAATTAAGTTAAGCGAGTAAGCATGGGCGTGGGAAATACGTACATTAAGGATGAACTCTGGGATCCCACTCCTGCCTGACTCATCAATTCCTGAGTAAATTTAAAATACAACACATGTCAACTTGTCAAATGTGAAATTGGCAGCAACAGTGTGCCCAACATGATATCTCTTCCAAAAATACTTCAAGAACTGTTCTTCCCACTGCCAATTATACATACATGTCACAAATTAGTGATAATGCTTACTTACGATTATTTTTCAGAAAAGTTCAATGTTGAAGGGATGGTTTTGTGCAAGGATGGCCGATTATTTCCGGATAACAAAAAAATACATTTGCGACAAATTATCAGAATGAAGGGTGAGTTTTCAAACATTAGTTCATCAACATTTACGATACTGATCGACAGACAACAAAGTCTCATAGCCTAGTCCTTAAAAGATTTTTTTAAGGCTAACAGAGTTCCATAAACTTATATGGCTTTGATGACTTCGTCCCTACCTTTGAAGGCGGACGTTTCTCCGTGGACATACCTATTTACAGGCCACTGCTAGGAGAAAAAATAACAGTGATGGATTTTGTGTTTAAAGACAAAGAAGGGTATTGTGACGATATGATGATGGAAAGCTCAACCTCGAATATAAAAGAGCAGAAAGATCATTAATTTGGTAAAGTGCCACTGATTCAGCTTGAACATTTTCATGGAGCAGATTATGATTCAGATTATTGATTTCACCAACTTGAATACAGAATATTTTCCATTGATTGCTCTGTTTTGTATTTTTCAAGATAGATGTTTACTGACATATTATTTTCATTTGCAGTTTTTTATAAATAAATATTGAACTAGAATCAAATATGTCTTGCCCATATATCTCAGTTGTACAGAAGCTCTAGATTATAGAAAAACTGAAAACCTTTGGTTTGTTATAATTATTGTATCTTATAGAGTTTTTGCCATTAGATTGAGAATGTTATGCACTGATGATAGGTTTTATTTAACATTCATCTGATGGAGAAAACCATTTATTAGCTTCGGTGTATGCAGGTTTCATATGGAAATGAGTTCAGTATGGAAAAATTACTATGCTCATCACTGTAATATTTTTTCCTCTGTGAGGTGCACAAACAGGACAGCTGGAAAGAACTCTTCAATCATAAGTGAAAGAGGGAGTACAGTGATCATCACCTAAGGGCCGTATTCTTGAACGTGGGACGGGGATAAAATCGGGGCAGGGACTACAGCGGGACAAACTCGGGACAAGAATCTCGAGCTTTTCCCAGCCTTTTCCCGCCCTTACTTCATCCTCCATTTTTCCCACTGTTGATCCACACTTGTGAACAAGGTACAAGAGTGGGAAAGTAAACCCAGAGATAAACTCGGGAAATATCTATTTTTAGCAACCGGAGAAAAAACTTCAACATCGAAAATATAAATTAAGCGTATTTTCTCTATTTTGTATTATTGAGTTGCGCGTTTTCAACATGTTTGCAAAAAGAGAAACTACTTTTTCAATGGAAGGAACTTACTCAGTGATTGAATGTGTTGCTAAAAAATTGATATTCTGGAAAACAAACAAACTGATTCTGTTTCGAATGATGCAAAAAAGAAGGTTTGGAATAGTATTACTGAAGTAATCGAAAAAAATCCGAATTCAGTTAACTGATTCAAAATTCGGAAGCAAAGTGGAAATTGCTTTAAAAAGTGACATTTTAATTTTTAATCATAGTACTGTTTCATTATTATTTTCCATAAATTCTGATTCAGGGGCCATGTTTTCATCTTCTTCGGCATCTAGCATCGCATGGAAATTATGCAACACTGTGCAAACTACGATAATGTGTCCACATTTCTTTGGAGTAAAACAAGCTTCAAAAGGATTTGTTCAATTCACAAACTGGTGATTAATCTGCAGCAAACTATCAATTTCCACTTCATCATTTTCCACAACATTCAAAAAGTTGATCAAACCAAAAACCCACACTTGTTCCTGCCTCAACACTGACGGTTAAAACAGTGGGATAAACTTTGATTTTCTGTCCTGCATTTTTCCCCGAGTTTGTCCTGTCACACATTCGAGAATATGACTGTGGGACAAATCTTTTCCCTTCCCCAGACTTCCCCCAGGGATAACCCGAGTTTATCCCTGAGTTAGTCTATCCCCCAGTTGTCCTGCTTTCCAAAATATGACCCTAAATCTACAAACCATATATGTCATTTTCTGGAAGTGTGTTTATTTTCTGACCTGTCGTTCTCATCAAGAACTTATCAGATAATGTGTCTTAGCATGCAAAATTCTTCCGATAACAATGAAAGTTATTTTTCTCCTTCATATGTGATTTCAAGCAATAACATATACCAATACGGACCTGAAATGTTATCTCTTTTTCTCAAATTTGTCCTACTTTTTCTGATTTTCGGCCAAGTAAGTATAAACAATGATCTCTACAATTTGCTCAGCATTAAAAGATACTACTGGATGCCACAGTTATAACATTATATGAACCCCTGGACTGTTTTCTATGAAATTTTCTGAACACTGCTTTGCTTGGCTCTTTCCTAGAATTGTGCCGATGTTCCTTATGACCAATTACCACCTGAAAAAGATCCGAAGACGCCTTCAATGTAAGTATAGATTTATCCTTAGTTGAGTGTGGTTAAGATACAAAGTTTAAAAACTTTTCAAAAAAGCCCTACTATTGATTTTAGAGCCTCTGTGAACCGTTCTCTATAAAAACGTGTAGAAAAATCATTATCGATAATATTTTTAAGGTATTGGTGGATTAACACGACCGAAGCCGATGAACAACTTTTCGACTGCTTCTACAACTTGTCCTTGCCTGCCCATGTCTCAGAATTTTTGTACGACGTGCAAGATGACGTTTTTCGTGAAGAAAATTCTACAAATATCCGTCGGTTATTCAATGTGACTATGCTGGATTGGTATTGCGAGTATGCTTATTTTTAATCTGAAAAACAGCTTGTTTCTTTAAATTCTAATACTGGAAAGCAATTATTTCTCCCAATTTCCCGTTATACTACATGTCATGATAGGACTGAAAAATTTTTGATCACATTCAGCTGACCCTGAATGAAAAATACTACAGTAAAAGCTTTGTGTTGGAAATTTTGAAGACAACCGTAGTTTTTGTCACGTATCAATTTTATAGTTCTTCATTTTGGCATTGCAGATTCATGACCGATCTCATGCGATGCGTGGATCAATGCCCGGATGGACGTTGGAAAAATTACGTGCCCAAATTCTATATGGCGACAAACTTCATCTGCAAAGAATCGGGTATTCCTATCCCAGCTTATTCTTATCCCGGCCAAATCTAAACAGGCAGTAACCATACGTGATCATGGGTGGTTGTGTTGCAGTTCCTCACCTATTGCAAAACCCTGATTGAATGCTGGCTGAGACCTGCTCCCCAACCATAGTTTTTATTTTTTGGGATTTTTATACCATGAAATGTACTAAAAGAAATATATTGAGCATAAAATCAAGATGATTTTAAAATCGTTCAGTGCTGTTTGAAGATTTGATTTTACAAAGATTTGGAAATTTCATGTAAAAATATTAAAGATTATGAGGAAAAAACTCTATTTTTGCTGGAAGAGGAAGAACACGCTGTGAAACATCGAGAAACTGAGTTTAATAGCATTCTGATGAATTTTGACTGAGTTTTGAGAATTTTTGAATTGAATTTCGAATTTATGAAAATCTAAAAAATTCATTTTTACGAGTTCTGACCCACCACCCAATGAAAATGATGAAATCAGAGGGAGATTTTTGTTCAAAATTATACTCTTCAATAGGTAATTTTTTCCAATATGGGTTGACTTTTCTGGAATACGTAAAAAAGTTGATGGAGAAGGCAAGATTTAATGATTTCACATGGAATCATAGCATTCCACATCCATGGCGAAACTGCAATGACAAAAATCTGATTCTTCAATCCTTAAAATTATAACTACCAATTACACTTTGCCATTTGGCAGTTAGCTTTGCAGTGCCCACATAAAAAAAGCCTCAAGGTTCGGTATCAAAAAAGTTCTGTATGAATGTTTCGACCTGGTCATTGATTCCAAATTCCATATCAATAAGTGTGTTCTACAATAATCAGTTGAAGAAATAATCTGATGACTGTATGGTGAGTACAGTGACATATTCTATTCCTGGATTTTCTTGTGGTCAATGTCGGCAGTATGTGGATGGGCATTACCATGGAGCAAAAGTACTCTTTTGTAGTTTAGCAATGTGGGATGCTTTGTAATCAAGGCAAAGATCAAGCTGTTGTGCAGGTCTTTCCTTAAGGGTTTAAGAAAAGATAGAGGCTTCTGGTCTGAACTGACCTGTTTGAGCTAATTCCTTGGCTAAGCCTCGGAGATTGCGCAACAGTCTGGTTCCCCAGACCTGGCAACAACAAAGAAACTTACTTTAAATATGGGGCCTCACACAGAGCCCTCCTAGGAATCCCCTCGAGGATAAACTTACTCGCTGGATCCCCTGATGGGTCTTCCAGAGCTTGCTGTCAGCAAGCAGGCGCCTGGGCCTTTGGCCCTTTGCTCCAATCCATCGCTCGGATCTAAATAAATAATAATATATAAAACAATAAACTCCGAGGAATGTTAAAGAGAAAGTGGATACACCACTAATATTTTTATGTAAATTAACGACGCTTGTGCTGGGCAAAGATTTATTGTACACCAGCATATAATACGAAAATATTATAAAACAATAATAGTGAATGAATGATTTTCACTATCACTTTCGGTCTTTCTGTGGCCCTCCATTTCTATGCAAATGTCTGCACCACTGGTCGTCTAATTCGTTGATTTGCATGGCCATTTCTGGATGCAACTTGCCATCAATAGAGTGCCCAACAAAGCTGATTTTTGTAGACTTTATCATAGTGATCTGCACAGCCTGATACAATGCAGTCTGGCCTGGCTGCCTAGGATTTTCTTCTGGCCCAGAACCAGGCTGAGCCAAAAAATGTTTGTTTTTAATAGTGAGTCAAAACGACCGAAAATTAAAGGAAATCGAAATAACTACAGGAAAATATACCATATCATAAAGTTTTTTGAAACATCCAAGGGGGGTAAATCTGTATTAGATACCCTGTTGTGCTGAAACTACATTCACTTATGGCACTGGGGTCAGTTGCAATATTGGAATTTAAGTCCGAGCTCTATCTTCAGCACAATAATCACAAGCTGGCAATCAGCAGTTGCAATAACCTCGGAAGGATCCAAAGTTGCTATTATATCGAACTCGAAATTATTGCAAGCATTAGTTATCACAATTAGCCGTCGGACGCTGCAATCCCCCTATTTTTCTATGCAGAAATAGTCAGTTTGGTAAAGTTAGTTTAATCTCACAAAATCTGTGTATAGTCTTCAACGATTTTTAATTTTGAAAATGTAAGCTCTCTGCATTTGAAAAATGATTTAAACGTCCTCAGCAAAGGACAATGACAAAAGTCGGCATTACTTTCTTGCCAACCCACAGAAGATAAATAGAAAAATCATTCAGCAATCAAATGTTGGAAGCTTTCATAGTTTGTTTAAATTATTATTATAAATTGCTTCTTACTCAGTCCATTTTTTGACCAAGATAGAAATGGCAAATGCGCCACGCTTTGGTCTCTCCTTAGGTTAAAAGATGTTCAGCAATGTAACAAAAGGCTAGTTGCCTGTGTATGACTGATTACTGTAGGGACTTTCATATGGGTAAAGCCCGGTACAGTTCTAGCAATGTAACCTGTTTTCTGAAACTTGCCCTAACAAAAGCTTGGAATTGAAAAACAAGAGTCCCCCAGCTACTTTCTGTGGGCTTCTTTGTAGAACTAGGAACTCAAAATAGAGGGGATGACCAGCTAAGTATAGGCAGTCTTTGGCAATATCCTGTAGTCCCTGTATGATCACCTATCTCTACTTATGATGCAAAATAGTTATACAAGCCGGTAAAGGGGGTACACAAAAGTTACCCCTATATAAAATATATACATGAACAGGGCCGTGCCAAGGATTTTTGCGGCCCGGTGCGAAGTAGATTTTTGCGGCCCTATTTTTTAAAATTAGTAGGTATATACATCTATACAGTCCTAAACGTCTATGCAGTCATTTTCACGTGAAATAAGTCTTAAATGGGAAATTCTATTGGTGTTGCACATCTCATATTGCAGAAAAAAGTTTTTTTCTTGCATCACGAATCAGGATACATAAAGAATAGCATAGGCGAGGCAACGAAATTTTCTATGTGTATTACGTCCAACTGAATTCACACATTACTGAACGATACTGTGGCTACATACAATACAACGTGAAGCTGGGGAGTATGATAACATTATAGGAAACAGTTAAATACGTGCTGAGATACATACAGACAAATGTGTAAAACTATCGATACAGACTTTACACAGTGAAACACAAAGGCGTACTCCTGCCTTGTCGAGCATAGACGTACAGTACAGTATGACACGTATGTAAGCTAATTCAGCTCAAGTTCTTGCGGCCCCTAGTGAATGATGAAACATCAAATTTTCTGTTACACAGAAGTGCACATTATTATTTTTATTCGTGTTCGCATTGTCTAGCATACATATAGTGTACAATATATGTATACAAAGTACAAACTTAGGTCAGTTAAGTTTTTGCGGCCCCTAATTCTTTGCGGCCCGGTGCGGCTGTACCCTTCGCACCCCCCAAGGCACGGCTCTGTACATGAAAAACTGCAGAGCGATACAGGTTAGTAGAAAGTATGGCGGACGATCTAACACGATCGGATTTTCGTTAAGTGTGGAAGGGGATACAGGGGGTGTAGAACATACAGTCGAAGCTTCAACATGTAAAATAGTACACCCATGTAGAAAGTACGCTCAAAGCTTCAACCCATAGAATTCTACTTCCACGTAGAAATTACACTCGAAGCTTTAACAGGTAAAAATCGACCTCAATGTAAAAAGTATGCCTCGGCCAACTTGACTCGGATGTTGAAGTTGATGACCCAATGTCTCTATCGAAAAAGTTTAAAAAACACCTGAAGGTCATAGAATCTAACAGTATGACGGTTCTACTCGTTTTTTACAAAATGTTCACAAAAAATTTTGTTCGGGACACATTTTTAAGATATTTGAGAAGCGTTTTTAATGATTCTCTATGCTTAAGCATTGTTTTCAGGACACGTTTTTCACCGTTTCGGGACATGTTTATTCTACAAAATTCATAGAAAATTATGCCCTAAAACAGCGAAAAACGTTTCCTGAAAACAATGCTTAAGCATAGGGAATCATCAAAAACGTGTCTCAAATATCTAAAAAATGTGCCCCCAACAAAATTTTTTGTGAAAATTTTGTAAAAAATGAGTAGAACCGTCATACTGTTAGATTCTATGACCCTCAGGTGTTTTTTAATCTTTTTCGATAGAGACATTGTGTCATCAACTTTAACATCAGAGTCAGTCGAGGAATATTTAGGTCGATTTTTACCAGTTGCAGCTTCAAACGTACTTTCTATGTGGAAGTCATATTTTACACATTGAAGCGTTGGGCGTACTTTCTGCGTGGAGGTGGAATTTTACAGGTTGAAGCTTCGGGCGTACTTTCTATGTGGAAGTAGAATTTTATGGGTTAAAGCTTCCAGTGTACTTTCTACATGGAAGTAGAATTCTATGGGTTGAAGCTTCGGGCATACCTTCTACACCCCTGTATTGCCCCACATGCTTTATGAAATTTGGATCGTATTACATCGTCGACCATACTTTCTACACCCCCTGTATCGCCCCACACGTTATACGAATTTGAGGAGTCATCGGCTATACTTTCTACACCCCCAGTATGGCCCAGCACATTTAAGGCGGCAAACTTTCATTTATATGTTTTGTACAGGGGTATCTTTTGTGTACCCCCAGCACGAGCCCATATCTTGCAAAGCCTAATAAAAAATATTATGTAAATATAAATAACAGCCTGCATGCGTCCCCATTTTTCTAGACATAGTCAAAACAATCACAATCGTATAGGGGTTGAGACCAAACCAAAATGCAGCAATGATAAATCAGTGTTTTTCTTGTCACATTGTGAGGTCGCGCCAGTGGCCAATTTTGGATGGATGTGGGAAGATTGTGATAGTAAGAACATCCAAACAGATGGTCGTCCCATGGGAGCATTTTACACTCGATCTCAGCATTGGCAAGAAAATACAATTCAATCATGCTTTTTTCAATTACTACAGATTTCATCGACAGATCCAAATGTTACCGTCAAGTATACGATTCGGACGTTGATCAATGCGAAAGTGGCGAAAAATGTTTACCTTACAAAATCAGTTCGTTTAATTTGTTGCAAAAATCTAAAAATGAAACGTACAATGTGGAAATGTCCCAAAATGAAGAAATGATTGAAATGCTCAGAAAGATGTTACAGTATGTTTGCGAGTAAGTTGTAAAACAATATTTAGAAAAGAGGGGTCAGGTCAGGATCTATTCTCGCTGTGAATGTATAAGTAACGATGGCAGATCCTGATAGAGCTAATGCTTAGGGAGAATCATAGGAAAACAATTCCACTAACTTTATTGGGGTAATAAATAAATAATCGAAAAAATATAACCTGCAACACTGAAAAATAATGCACTTTCAAGTGTTGATATGCTTATGTAATATTCTTACATGTATAGATAGCAAATTGTGTCATAACGATTACACAGAAAAAGAACTGGTTTCCAGTTGGTTTTCAGCTATCTGCTCTAGCATAGATCAACATATGCAATATGTAGAAAATGTAAGCTACTTATGTATGGCAACAAAAGTGCAGGAAAACGTAGTTACTATATCATCATCTGTCAGTTTTTAGAAAGTAAATCAAACAGCTTTTCTCACATGAAGGGATAAGTAATTTATAGGAGTGACCATTAGTTATTATAGTGACCTTCAGCCGGAAAGCATCAGAAATTCTGCAGAAATTAAACGCGAGTCATTAAAATCACCCAAATGACTTATGGTCACACGATTAATGTGAGAACTTTTTGGTCAGAAACTGGATATGGATGCTCTCAGAGGATAATCATAACAGGTTACTACTTTGATTTTCAGCCAAAAGTTTCAGGAACTGCATAATGATCAGTGGTCAACAAAATCACCCCAGGCATAATCACCATTATAAATTTTCGATCGGAAATGATAAAATTTAGAACAGACTGGTCCTTGAGGTCATCTGACTGAACCGCATGATCATTACTGGTTAATATTACTAGTAGCAAGAGTTGCAACAATTACATTGTGATTTTGGATTAACAAAGCAACCCGCAGACTAATAATCACAACCACTGCTTGAGATTTTTTAAATCTTAGAATTTAAATCAGAATATACTTTGAGATCATCTGACTGAATAAATGATCGCCACTTATTACTATCTTAGTCTTTGGCTGAAAAAATCCAAAAATTGAACGTCAAAAATGTTTCTGGCTGAAAAAATCCAAAAATTGAACGTCAAAAATCAAAAAAAAATCAAAAATCACTACTGCAAATTTTGAGCCAAAAATGTTAAAATTCAAATGGAAATGGTAGCCGAAGTCATCTGGCTGTGCCGAATAATCACAACTGGATACTACGAATAATCACAACTAGATACTGTATAATGATTGATTGTCAACAAAATCCCCAAAATAACCAATGATCGCATTTACTAATTCAATTTTTTAGTCAGTTAACTGCCAAATTGATCACTGGTCGTCATGTTAACTTGTATTCAGACGTGTCAAACTTTTCATGGATATTAGTGGTCAATCAAATCAGTTAAGTGACCAATGATCACATCACAATCACTGTTCGAAATGTTTGATCAACTGAGTTATCTAAATGATCACTGGTTGTCCCACTGACTGTTAAGTCGAAACTGCCAAAGTTTTATGGTGATTGCTGGTCAAAAAGTCTACCAAAAGATCATTGATCACGTCACAATCACTCATCTAACTCTGTGATCGACTGACTGAGCCATAATCATGGATTAGGATGTTGGATTATAGTCAAAAATTGTGTGGTGATCAGTGGTCAAGAAATTATGCGGAGGACCATTAGTCACAAGTTAAAATCACTAATTCAAACTTCCGACTCAAATGACTACTGGTCATTACGTTGACTTGTAGCTAATGGTGATTAAAATCAGCCACATGAGCGTATATTGCAATTTACAATCATTGATTTATTTTTTTGATGAACTGACTGACCTAAAGATCACTGATTATTACGTTCACTGGCGGTCAAAAGTGTCAAAACTCGTATGGTTATTGGAGGTCAAAAAAATCAACCAAGTTACCATTGGTCACATTTTACAATCACTGATTTAAATCTCCGGTCAACTTCCTGACTCAAATGATAACTGGCTATTACAATGACTTGTAGCCAAAAGTTTCGAAATTTGGATGCTGATTAATATTCAAGAAAATCAGTCAAGTGACCAACCATAACAATTCAAAATCAGTTTTAACTTTTTGATCAGCTGACTGACCCAAATGATCACTGGTTACTACAATGACACGCCAAGAGTATAAAAATTTCTATGAATATTTGTTGTCAAAAAAGTCAGTCGAGTCGCCAATGGTGACTAATTACAAACACTGTTTCATCTTTTTGATCAAATGACTGACTTAAATGATCACAGGTTGCCTCATTGACTCGCAGTCAAAACTGTCAAGCTTTTGCCTATAGTCTGTTTTTCTTAAAATGCTTCCAAATAATGAAAGTGGAAAGCAAGTAGTATTTCAGATTTTTGCGGTTTTCTGACAAACAAAATACCATGTAGGACTGGAAATTTGTGAGCACACTGACCTAACCTTTAGCAATTTTTCGAGTGAAAAATTTTACAAAAAGAATTTTATGTAAACGATTTTGACGACAGTACTGATTTGTGTCACTTTTCTATTTGGAAGCATTTTATAAAAAACAGACTATAGTAATCGAAAAATCAGCCAAATGACTAAAGATCACATCACAATCACTGTTTTAACTCTTTTGTCAACTGACTGATCTATGATAGAGGGTTATCACGTTGGCTGGCAGTCAAAAATTGTATGTTAATTACTGGTCAACAACAAAATAAGCCATTTGACCAATAATTGCAACTCACTATCACTGATTTAACTTTCTGCTCAATTGTTCAGCTCAAATGATCACTGGTAATTAGGTTGACTTGTAGGCGAAAGTGTCAAACTTTATATGATAATTATTGGTCAACATAATCAGCCAGATGACCAATGATCGCAATTAACAATCACTGTTAGTAGTCACTGGACGTTGACTTAGAGCCGAAAGTGTCAAAATTTTCATGCGATTAGTAGTCAACATAATAAACTAAGTGAAAAATGTTCAAAATCACTATTCTAACTTGTTGATCAACTGACTGATCCAAATAATCACTGGTTAGTGGCCAAAAAGGTCAAAAGTTGTATGGTGATTAGTAGTAAACCAATTCAATCAAGTGATCAATGATCTGATTCACTATTTTAGCTTTTTGGTCAACAGACAGACCAAAGACCCAAATGATCTAGGTATACCATGTTTACTTATAGTCAAAATGATCGAAAGTTTTACGTTTAACAAGATCATCTAAGTGACCAATGATCACAATCCACAATCATTGTTTTAATTTTCTGATCAACTGACTGACCTGAATGATCCCTAAACGTTGATCTGTTATCAGAAGCGTCAAAATTTGTATGGTGATTAGTGGTCAACAACATCAGGCAGATAACCATTGATCAGAATTTAAATTACTGATTTAATTTTCTAGTTAACTGTCTGACTCGAATGACCTTAGGTTATTACGTTGAATTTTAGCCAAAAGTGCCAAAAATTGAATAGTTTAAAACAATCAACAAAATCATCCAAGTGATCAATGATCGCAGTGCACAATCATTGTTTTAATTTTGTGCTAACTGACCGACCCACATGGTCACTGGACGATGACTCGTAGATAAAAGTATTCAAATTTTTATGGTTATTGGCAGTGAACAATATCATCCAACTGACCGCATCCACCCATGAAACTTTTTCGTCTACTGTTTGACCCAAATAATCATGGGCGGCAAAATAATGTCAGAAATAGAGAGACGATAGTAGTGACCAGAATCACGAAATTTACTAAAAATCGCTTTCCTATGACACGATAGGATTCCAAACAATATTGAACAGGTATACTGTATTACTTTTTCGTATCTTCTAACTCAAATTGTCATTTCTTATTTATCCTCTTTTATTTTAGCTACATCATATGTGGAAACAGATGCCGTCAAGAGCAATTGGTAGAAAAGTGCGGTGATCAGGGCAACAAAATTTTGCTTGAATTTTACCGTCGAGTGATTGGCAGTTTGAAAAATATAATCACATTTTTCAGCTTTGTTTTTTCCGACAGGGAATTTCAATTTCGAGATAATTGTGACACTATCTAAAATATACCACGTTTTTTGTTAATTAAATAAAATTTCTGCTTTTGAAAAATAAACAAGCACCAGTCTTGATCAAAATCGCCAAAACAAAGTTATACTGTAGGGATTTTTTAGCAAAAAAAGTTCAGTAGATTCACACATTCAATCTTTTAAATTTCAATATTAGTGCTAGCTATGACCCATTTATTTTAAAATGATAGATGCAGCAATAACCAGACAAATTGGCTTAATATGATGTACAATGGAAATCTTTGTACCAAAAATATGGATAGGACCTTCTGATTTATGTGCTTAATTTTGAGGGTACTACATTTGGTTTTGGATGAACCATTCAGAGCTAGTTTTGAAGTTTCTTACAGGAACTGGCCAGATTATCCATTGCAGTAAAACTGTTAAGGTTGTTCTAATTGTCAAAATATGTGACAAATCCAAAGTTGAGATTTATGGACCAATTTCGCTTTCTTATATTTCATGTAAGGCCACGGAAAAAATAATTGACCTAAAACTGATTTTGAAACAAACAATATGTTCTATCTGATTCAATTTCGACATGCAAAAGAAATTGTGTGTGGTTCAGTATTGAATCATGAAGCAAAATGGGCCAAAATGATGAAAAAAAGTCCCGCTTGGATTTAAGTCGAAAATCCAGGATTCGAGTTTTGCAAATTAACTGACCAATACAAAAACGTTTTAATCAATAATGCATTCGATATTTATTCAAACAAATCAAAAAAATACTCACCTGTAAAAAGAATGCAAAGAAGGTTCGATGTATTGCGAAGGTCATCGATTGTCTAAAATTTCAGGATAGGGTGTTACTGGAGGGTAAACTTTGATTTCTCCGACGAAAAAAAATGTTTGTTTTAAGAAAGATGTATTTATTACTAGAAGTGCCAAAAAAATGACCTTTATAACAGTTTCTGGCTAGAATGCATAATGTACTTAAAGAACTAGAATGGATGTAGCATCGATAATTAAACCTAAATTTATCGTAGATAACTTGAAAAGCAAAGTCAAACTGTTGGGCGCCAGAATGTTGGAAAAAAATCCGAGCAGAAAACTCAGAAATGACAAGAAATTCTAATTGGGATGATACTTATCCTCTAATAAATCTACAGTAGTTAAACGTCCATAGGCATTACAGTAAACCGTAGCGGATACTTGCAAATTACTCTGATAGACATACAAGTAAATATGTGATCCCATGCATGGGGTACACAAAAGATACATCTGTACAAAGCGTATACATCAAAGTATACCACCTTAACTGTGCATGGCCATATAGGGGGTATAGAAAGTATAGCTGACGATCCAAATTCATAATATGCCAGGCGATACAGGAGGTGTAGAAAGTATAGTCAATGATGTAATATGATCCGAATTTTGTTAAACATGCAGGGTGATACAGGAGGTGTAGAAAGTATAGTCGATGATGTAATGTGATCCAAATTTCGTTAAACATGTTAAACATACAGGAGGTGTAGAAAGTACGCCTGAAGCTTCAACATGTAAAATTCGACTTCCATGTAGAAAGTGAACCCAAGGCTTGAACATGGAAAATTCGACCTCAGTATAGAAAGTACGCCTTGAATATTGAAATGTGATGTCTGCCCCAAAAAATTTTAATCCTACTCTTAGAATCTAATGATCTAATGGTTTCACTCATTTTTTAGAAAATTTTTCCAAAATATTTGTTTGGGACACGTTTTTTGATGATTCCCCATGCTAAAGCATTGTTTTTGAGACATGATTTCCATGCATATCCTGAGTAAGCGAAAAACGTGTCCTGAAAACAATGCTTTAGTATAGGGAATCATTGGAAAACGTGTCCATGATATGTAAAAATAATGTTTTTCAAAAAATTTTGTTAAAAACGAGTAAAGCTGCTATAAGATCGTCGCATTAAAACTTTTTTGGGGAGACATTGCATCGCAAGTTTTAATGTCTGAGTCAGCTGAGGTACACTGAGGTTGAACTTTGGGCATGCTTCCTACGTGGATGTCCAATTTTACATATTGAATCTTCGGGTGTACTTCCTACATGGAAGTCATAGTTTACACATTAAAGCTCTGGGCGTACTTTCTACACCCCCTGTATCACCCTGCACTTTTAAAAAATTTGGATCATACTATTACATTGTCCACTACACCCCCTGTACTGCAGGCATGTTATACAGATTTTGACTACGAGCCACAGTTACGTTCTACACCCCCGGTATTGCCCGGCACAGTTAAGGCGGCATACTTTGATGTACCCAAAAATTACTTCTGACTTTTGAATGTTGATAACTTTGTTCAACGTGATTATTATGACCTAATATTTATATCATTTTCCGGGTAACTAATTGACTTAAAGTTCTAATATAATTACATGTCCTCCTAGCAGTTGAATTTAGGTGATAAAGTAAAATGCGTACGATTATACTCTATTTCGAAAAATGCAGAACAAGTTGTCCGGGATTGGTGTCAACAATCATTCTCCAAACCACCAACCGCCCATGCTATTCTTAATTTAAACAAACGTTTTGATGAGACAAGTAGTGTAGCTGACTTGCCTCGAAGGGCTCATTCAGAAGAAAATGTAGATACCATTTTAACTGAGTTCACAGATAACCCTACTACTTCACTTAGATGAGCTTCAAACCAATTCGAAATCACCCGGACTTAAATTCAAGGGACTCTTAAGTAACATCATATTAAGGCCTCTCATCATACCCTCATTCATGGCTTGTTAGAAAAAGATTAGGACAGGCGGCTAGAGTTTTGGGAAAATTGGCTTCAAAAACTTGATGACCAACCAGACTCAGAAGATTCTGTTTTATGGTCAGACGAATCCACATTTTACTTGGAAGGCCACGTCAACAGGCATAACTGTATTTATTGAGCTACAGAGAATCCAAAACAAAAATTGGAACTCCAGTTACATTCTCCTTCGGCATGCATTTGGGCTGCAATTTGGTACCAAGGCGTTATTGGCCCATATTTTCTCGAGGCCACCATCAACAAAGAAACTTATTTGGCCATGCTCAACAACAAATTTTGGCCAGACTTATCAAACAGGTGGGAAGCCCAGGCCCTTAGGTTCATGCATAATGGTGCCCCTGCTCATTACTCTGAACCCATTAGGGGCTGGCTCAATGAAAAGTTTCCCAATTGTTGGTTAGGTAGGCGCGGTGCAGTTGAATGGCCACCACACTCTTGGGATCTTACCCCTCCTGATTTTTTTCTCTGGGGCTTCGTTAAAGATAAAGTATATAGTCGACAACCTGGGAACCTCGATCAACTACGAGGGTATATTCCAGAAGCTTTACATGATTTGGAACCAGAATTATGCAGTAAAGTATGCCATTCAGTCCATCATCGACTATGGCAGTGTATAAGTCTAGATAGCAGCCAAGTGCAATGAAGCAGATGATATGCTACATTTGCGTTATTCCTTCAAATACTGTAGTTACACACTGCAATAGTGTAGACAGATGTACATTGGATTGTTGATTAGCAATTTCGAAATAAAGTCCAGAAGGAACTTTTGGGACATCTGTTATATGTTTTCTACAGTTGTACCTTTTGTGTACCCCCTGTACGGACCCATATAACTACTCATACACTTATGCTATTCCTTAGGCTTAGGCTTAGGGGCGGAGCGAAGCACCCAAAGAGTACTAATGAAGCTGCGTAGGCGTCCCATAGGTGCCCATTCTGCCAATTCAGTCATAAATTGCAAAATTCACTTCAAGCAGTTCATCACATGGTTTACAGGCCGAAATGTACAGCCAAGAAAAAAGTTTTGTGGTTGAGTTGAACCGGTTCCTCCTAAGACTGTTTCCAAATACGTTTCCTAAGTATATGTTATTATGTGCCATAGTCTGTTTCTCTCAAAATGCTCTCAAATAATGAATCTGGAAAGCAAGTTCTATTTTATATTTTAAGAATTTTCTAACGAGCCGTAAATCATATGGAACTGAAAATTTGTGGCAAAACTCCACCAACATTGAGTAATTTTTCGAGTAAAAAATTTTGCCGTTAAAGGTTCATGTAGAAGAATTTGAGTTCACAACTTATATGTGTCATTTTTCGTTTTGGAAAAATTTTACAAAAAACAAACTATAGACTATATACTGCATTATTCCTAGTTTTTTTGCTCGAAATGACTATTTTCTACTGAAAAATATAATTTTTAAGGTCTGTGATAAAAGAAAAAAGCCATTGTCGTAATGGTGATGACTGACGCGGAAAAAGTAAGGTCATGGCAGAAAGAGGAGTATGTGACACACAGAGTGTCTTACTGTAGCCATGACGAGGTTCGGATTTGCATAAGGAGACTTGACCTTCTGGTAGAGAGCATTGCAGTATGGGTCTGAGGTTTTTTCCTAAATCATTTTATGAATTTTGACTGCCAAAACCTAGACCACCCTCGCCTACCAATCTAAGGATTGTTACCTTTACCCAAGTTGATGCGCCAATCAATATCCGAATATGAAGCACAGGATAAAAATTAACATGATCGCTGGGAGCACCCTTAAGACAAGAATGAATTTATCATAACCTCACGAGTTACTGTAATCTTTGATGTTGTGAACCTTCTGGAAGCTTTGAACACCAAACGAGGTTATCTTGCGAATCACTTTGTAAAATTGACAAGTTGTGGTACCCTTCAACTTGTTTTTCGATCCAGCCACCCCATGTAATTATAGATATTTATGTATCCGTAAAGACTGAGGATGTGAAATTAATTATAGTATTGAATGAAAGAATTGAGACAGAAAAAATTTATCGGAAAAATTTATTTTCGAAAACATAATCAAACAAATGGGCGATATGGTTCAAATAAAGCATAATTTGGTACATATTCAAATTATTTACTAATCATTCTGGAATTAATCGATTAAACTGGTCAGATTTGATGAGTGTGGGAATATCAAAAATCAATCATTTCCTCCGACGAAAAAAGTAGCCGAACAGAGACAGTAGCTGAAAAAGCTCAAGGAATTTTTCCAGCCAAAAAACGCCCATTTTCCAACTATTTTTTTCCGCCGTCTCTAAATTCAATGTTTGCTTTTAAGATTAGCTATAAAACTTTCCATTTTGTTTTTGTTCTTCAATTTTTCAACAAAAAAAAACAAAACATTATCAGTGTTTTCGGCTCATCGACTTTTCTCGGGTCATCATTCTTCTATATTGTTTGTGCATCAAAATTTATTATGATCGGAAAAATTTCGGTTAGACTTTTTTGGTTTATTAGGATTACAGTAATTTTTGCGGAAAATTTGCTAGTCGCAGCATCGACCATCAACTGCGGAAACGCTAGTCAAGCAGTGCAGGCCTTTGTCACTTATAAAATGTTTGGTAAGAAAAAATATTCGTTTTGTAGTTTTTCGAGCTGGAGAAGTTACAGTAACTGAAGTATACGTTAACAGTGAACTGCTGATTTCAGATTTTATACAATTCTCAGAAGAAAATATGTCTTGAAAACAGTGGTTCAGGTCTTTTTTCAGATATAGAATTGGAATCTGACCTTCCAAATTCAGAATTTGGAGAAGCGATACAATTTGAGCATCATTGCCATTTTTCCATGTTCACCTCATTTCTATGCTTTGCATGAGTTACCGTATTCTGAATTCGACTCAAAAAACTATGACACATTCAATATAAAATAAGTAGGTTGAATTTGGTACGCATTTTTCGCCGAGTGGAAAATCTTATACTATAGAGAAACGCCAAAATCCTCCATGTAAATGCGAAATGATCAAAACCATTTAAAAATATGATGCTTATTCACATGGACAGAAAGATTGAGTGCTATTCGGGAAATTCGATAACTTAACCAGCTTATAAAACTAAATTTTCAGTTGTTCTGTTGATTCTGTCTCACTTTGGCGCCCCTCTCACTTTGGCGCCTGTCTCACTTTGGCGCCCGTCTCACTTTGGCGTCCGCCTCACTTTGGCGTCCTATCATAGTCTGCTTCTCGACATTTATGCTGATCATTTATTTGGGTGAATCCCCATTCCCCGAAGGTCATGTTTCCCAGAAATTCCTCTTTCCACCAAGAATGCTTCAAAGCTTTTTCTTGAAAGTCCCTATTCCTCAGAATTGTCAAATCTCGTTTCCCCAAAAACAGATGAAGGTTATTTTTAGTTTGCTGTTTGTAAATTGCTAATTTTCCCTGAGAAGATTGTAAATTGTAGGATTTCGCACGAAATTCACACGGTAATAAAAATTAGTGAAAAATTGGAAAAAATCTTTTCACGTTTGATACAGTCAGCTTCAACTTCGGATCGGGTGAGACGCACAAAATGGATTGTGACTGTGATCCGGATTTGACACGAACTGTAGCATGATCAGTGTTTTTTTCTGCACAGTGCAGACTTTTTAAGCTTCGTGCAGAATTTTTTTGCTGATTTCTGCACTGGTGCAGAACTTTTTGAGTCATGTGTTTGATCACATCGGATACAGAAAAGATGCATTTTGGTGCATTTTATAAGGTCATAATCTCACATTTTTCCGGCGCTTCGCGCTGGTTATAACTTTAATAAGCATTGTTATTTATTTCCTAGCTTAACCGCTGCTTCTAACATGTCTACCTCCTCTCACCATTTAACCTTTAATAGTTTTCATCATCTTAAACATATTATCTCATGTTTTAATTGGTAATTTTCAATATTTTATCTTGATATTTAACGAAAATTCACATTTTTTCCTTGACATACTTTTTGACAATGATCGATACGTCAAGTCTGTAAACCTTTTGAGGCAATTATTCCTTTCTTAACGTAAAATCAATCCAAAAGCTTCATGGAAGTAGTTTTCGGAAATTTCTACTTTTCTTACTCATATCTGTTCGGCCATGTTCATAAGAGTTTGCGAATAAATTACTGGTTTTGAAATTTTCCAAACAAAAAATTCTAGAAAGTACAACTTTTCAACACAAAATTTGAATCCAATTCTTGAAATAAATATTCGCAAAATTGATTTTCCAGCGCCGCAGAATGCCAATAATACCCGGAAAGATTAATATCTTTTTTGTTCTCACTTGTCATCATAGAGGACATAATCGTCGATTCCTCATGTAATTGAAAGTCATTATGCTCTTGCATAGTTTGCTGGAAAATTTGTTCCGCAATGCTTGTAGATTAAACTTCGATCAAACTCAAAAATTTCAAATGTTTCCTCAATTTTAATGAATTAACGGCTCTAAAAAACAGCAGAAGGTCTGAAAAAGCTCAAAAATACATAAATAAAGCGTCCATGAGCATCTCTAAGCGAAAAACGACTTTGAGAGAATAGGGAAAACAATTTTGACACCTTCTCCCATTTGGGGAAAAGGTCCGGGCGAAAAAACAGTGGTTAAGGATAAAACTGCAATGCAGAAACTTTTTTTGGCTTTTCTGTACTATGCAGAAAACCCGGTGCAGAAAAAGAGACACTGAAGGATTCAGATAACTGTTGCAAGAAACGCATTCGAAGTACTTCAACCTTTTTCTTTTTGAACAAATAAAAAAGATCCGGATTAACTCTACTTTCACAAACCAACATTGACATTCGACAATACAAAAGCAGAATAGAGCGGGTTTCCTCGAAATCAGTCATTTTAGTTTCATGAAAAGTGTTTTTATGTTGTAGTGGTGCGTCTGGCTATTCATTACGCAGCATGCCCCGCACTCACCACCACCACTACAACTTCAATTTCTGAACCATCCATGTGGCTTGGTTAGTGCAGTTGCAAGCGCGTCTGCCTTGTATGTAGAAGGTTGAGGGTTCGAGCCCCTCACCAAGCGTTATTTTTCTGATGCTCCGGCCACGTAGATTTGAGCATAGGACATTGGTAACCGTCCAGGGCCCTTCCTTCTCGAAGGGGGAGGGGTGTTGTAGTGGTGCGACTGGCTATTCATTATGCAGCATACCCTGCACTCACCACGACCACTACAACCACAATTTCCGAACCATCCACGTGGCTCAGTTAGTGCAGTTGATAGTGCGTCTGCCTTGTACGCAGAAGGTCGAGGGTTGAAGCTCCTCACCGAGCGTTATTTTTCTGATGCGCCAGCCACGTGGATTTTGGGCATACCACATTGGTAACCATCTAGGGCCCTTCCTCCTCGAAGGGGGGAGGGGTGTTGTAGTGGTGCGTCTGACTATTCATTACGCAGCATGCCCAGCACTCACCACCACCACTACAACCACAATTTCCCAAACATTCACATGGCTCCGTTAGTGCAGTTGGATAGGGTGTCTGCCTTGTGTGCAGAAGGTCGAGGTTTCGAGCCCTCACCGAGTGTTATTTTTCTGATGCTCCAGCCATGTGGATTTGGGCATACAACATTTATTGAATGGAGTTTAGCAGGGTAAAGGCCCTGCTATACTTCGACAGCCGGCAGCAGCCATCACTGTTAGAAGTATAGCAGCTCATAGCTCGCACTGGCTGGCACTGGTTTCAAGCTGCTATACTTTGTCTTTTTGATGACGGATGGTGCTCGCCAGCGCTGGTTGTCAATTTTGATTCAATCGAAATTTCTGAACTGTCGCTAGCCATTTTGTAGGTTATAACATATGAATTATGGTGCGAAAAATGCATCTTTGTGTTTTTGTTGTAGTGTGTTTCCGCCAATTTTCTCATATTTTGTCAATCCGTGCATGAGGCCCGCAAGTGCCAAGTGGAGTGAGCAACAGGGACCATCAATAGTCATCTTACTGTAGTGCACGTCGGTACACGTGTGCTGGCTCTCTCATTGTGTATTATTCTCTTGTATTTTTTTATAACATGTGCCCCCATTAGTTAAATTCCGTACTCGCTGCCTTCCCATTCTGTACTAACTGCCTTCCCGCAGGCACGCCTGTGTGTGTTCTTTTCTTTCCAGTGCGTGGGAGTGAAATTGTTTTTTTTTCTCGCCCGTCGCGTTTGTAAGTAAGTGTTTTCATTGCGTAAGTAAATTTGAAGAAAAGGATTTCCTTCCTGGTATTCATTTAATTCCGGAGATAATTAAGGAGACATCTTTTCCTTAATTGGTGGGATTATTAGTGTCGGGTTTAAGTACTGTTAGCTAAGTTAATCGGGTAAGCATGGGCGTGGGAAATACGTACATTAAGGACGAATTCTGGGATCCCAATCCTGCCTGAAACTCAAAGCCCCGACTCACACACAAATAAAACATTTTATCATTTTTTCGTAGGTTTGCAGTAGGTATCTCACGGCTGGCACTGGATGAAGTATAGCAGCAAAATTTTGCAACCGGCCCGGCCATCAAAGTATAGCAGGGCCTTAACTGATTATTTATATGGTAATATAAAACTGCTCATTTAATTTGCATAGATGAAGCCCACATTGCTTGTTTATTAGGACAAACAATGCACCAAAGTAGAACGGGCGCCAAAGTGAGATGGGCGCCAAAGTGAGACGGGCGCCAATTTGAGACGGGCGCCAAAGTGAGATGGGCGCCAAAGTGAGACACAGCTTGGGCGCCAAAGTGAGACGAGACACCAAAGTGAGACGTGCGCCAAAGTGAGATGGGCGCCAAAGTGAGACGAGACGCCAAAGTGAGACTTGCGCCAAAGTGAGATGGGCGTCAAAGTGAGACTGTACCATTCTGTTTGTTTTTAAGCAACGAAATATTTTTTGCATTGCTTACAGTAACAAGCTTACAATTTTCCCCCTATTGAACTTGCTTTCATATGCTCACTGCGCCATCCATTCTAGCCTAACTTTTTTTTCTGCTACGAAATTTCAATTCTTAATTGATGAGCCACAATGTAGTTTTAATGCGAAACCTGAAAATACATAGCTTTCAAAATCGTGTCTTATATTGATCGGGAAGTTATGCGATTTGCTTGATTTGGCTCAAAAACGCATACGTTACTGTAAATAGAGATCATCAATATCTTGCATTCAAAAATCCAGACATACAAAATAATTTGTGTACATTTAGAATGTGTTGCTAGAATCTTGAAACTTGAGACAATAATCAAAGATCACATTAACAGAATCGTATCATTTTGATCAATTGATCGGTGATCACGAAAAACAAGGCGGTATTTTATACGATCAAATAATTTTGGCCGATCAAGAGCGCAACGTCACTTTTTACTTGAACGGCGTCAATTTAGAACAAATGACGTCCAAGATTGACGAATTAAATATCGAACAATATATCGACGATAGAGGCAAAACTTCGTTGATCCAAACAATGAAACAGGGTTTCTACAAAAGTTCTTATCATACGAATTTCGCCGATGGATCTATGGTTCACGGGTTGATTTCGGCGGTACAATTGCCCAAGGATAGATATTCGGTCGCCGGAATGTTGCTCAAATTCGAGATCAAAGATCAAAAGGGTGAAAAGTCAAGTTTTTAAATGTTGTTAAGAATCTTTCGTGAAAAAAATTCTTTGAAAGAACCTTCGTTGAATTGTACATCTTTGAAAGAATGTAGAAAAATCAAGATTTGGCACTGCACATTAGTTGGCCATTTTTCTGCTACATCCTGTGAAATTTTTCATTTCGTCTCTTCGTCGATATCTTCCTCATATTGCAGGTTTTCGAAATTTGACCTACGATCAATTGGCTGATTTGTTCAACTATGCCGAATACAAGTCTGCGAATCAATTCCACATGAAATACAAGGAAACTCTTGATACAATAAGTGATGATTATCATGTTTGTTTCGGTTGATACGCCAAATGAGAACCTCAGTTAAAAATATGTACCATGTCATTTGAACTACTTATTTCTAGAACTTTCTCCTCGAGGACTATCTTGAAAACTGTTATTTTTTACGATTTTGGTGCGATTATTGATCCACCAAAAAATAAAGATTTAGAAACCAAGATGATGAGGGCAGGTATTGATTCCTAGAGGTTCGAGCAATAATAAGAGGAATTTTAACGAAGGTTTGCTGGAATTTCACGGCAGTGAGATCAGTAGTTTAAAAAATATTTGGTCACATTTTTCGTGAACGAGAAATTTTAATTTCCAGATAAATGCGACACTTGATTTTTGTCGTTTTTCCATAAGAATGAATTCTCCGAATTTTGCATAAAAACTACGTTATTCATGCTCTAGACGCCCTGCGTATAAAACCTCGTCATGATGCACATCAATGCTTGTAGAAATCATGTCCCAGGACTGCCACAAATGTCAAGAAGTGGTAAGAAGCGTTGGAATGTGCCCACCTTTTCCATCATGTGACATTGTTTTTTGTGTAAGTTTTATATTTATACTTTTCATGCACTTTTGGTCATTCTGGTTGCAATTTTGGTTGTCTTATTTTTCCACCTAAATTTGCGTAAATTGTATAGCGTTTTGGGTAACCAGTTTCCATAAATATATATTTTAGAAATTCGACTGTTGTACTGAATATTGGGACCCGAAGAAAAGGGAGCAAAGTCCACCTGTTCAAGTTTTGCCCAATTTTCTCCCATCTAACTTAAAATTACTTGCAGAGCACCAACCTCAAAATCAAAAAATAGTGCATTTTCCATTCGGTTTCTGCTCCACATCATTATAGTTCCATCATTTCTGAATCATGTTCTTTCATATTTTATTTGCTTTCGTGTTTCCGGAAAACGAATAAATAAGTAAGTTGGTCTGGTCAATAGCTAAATATCTAGCTACAGTAACATGTATTTAAAAATCGACAAAACTCTATTTGAAACCCCATAATATTTTTTGGTGTAGTGTTATATTATATCGCATAATAAACGTTTATTGGAAGACTGTAAGATTTATCTTATTTGAATATTTGTTTAAGTACTTTTCTGTGTTATTACTTTTTTCAAACCCATTGATAGTACAGGAAAAATTGTCTTACATTAAGAAAAATAGTTCAAAGTAACCACATTACATACCTAAATTTAGGCCATGTTATGTCCACACACGTACTCTCTTCGAAAAAATGGCATTTGAAAAAATCAGACTACAGGTTGGATCAAACAGAATGAAATATACAAGCGGCGAAACTTCACTTAAAAATAATGTTGATCCCTACACATTTTATAATAAGAACATTTCAGAAAATTGTTTTCATTCATTTTGCCCTGCTATTGCTGCTGACGTCAAATCCACACACTCGCTACCGCACAACATATCGGACTTGCGGCACGTGGTCCCGGGTGGGCAAAATCTCGACTCCCAGCGACCTTGCGTGCACACTTCGTAATTTAGCGGGCCTTTGCATCTGGAGCAAAAGTTTACTAAACAAGAGTAACCGTTCGTTTTAGGTATCATTGCGACGAATAAGAGCAAAGAAAATACGATCAAAACTTTTGAGTCAAATTTCATGGTAAATTTCTGAAAAAGGAATGATTTGCTCATGTCCAACAGAACATGGATACGAAAAGAAATTCGAGTCATAATTTTACTATAGTCTGTTTTTCTTGAAATGCTTCCAAATAATGAAAGTGGAAAGGAAGTAGTATTTCAGATTTTTGCGATTTTCCGATAAACGATATGCCACGTTGGACTGGAAATTTGTGAACGTACTGGCCTAACCTTTAACAATTTTTCTAGTGAGAAATTTCACAGCAAGAGCTCTATGTAAACGATTTTGACGACGGTACTGATTTGTGTCAGTTTTCCATTTGGAAGCACTTTGTAAAAAACAGACTATAGTACTTTTAGACCATGTATAGAAAAACGAACTACATGAGGTGCTGACAAATTTTGAAACCAGTAACTTGAGAACCAGTTCAACTACTGTAAGACAAAATTCAGGAACGAACAAATGTTTCGGATCAATAACTTTAACATATGATCGATTTTTTCAATCAAATAGTATCAGTATCACAGTAGCAGGATGAACAGTTACATTTTAGGTCAAAATTTCTAAACTTGGTTTGATTGATGAGGAGTCCATTCCAGAGAATCTAGAGAACTAATGATTCATATTAAAAACCATGAAATAAAATCTCTTTTCGAATCAAACAGCATCTGCATCCCTGTAATCAGAGAAGGAGTTTAACTTTAGGGCAAAATTTTGAGACTGAGATATCGATTTAATAATAAATGTTAGCGATTAAAAAACTGTGAAATCCAGGCTCCTTTTGAATTTTGAAAAAAATTTTGAGACTAAGCTTGCAATTTCATAAATGGGAGTTTTAGGTTATATATCAAAATAATATAAATTAGGTTATATTATATAAAAATATACAAAATACAAAAGTTAGGAATTAGGTTATAAATTAAAAACAATCAAAAGAAATCTTTTTCTTGAATCAAATAGTACATGTATCACAGTGGCCAGAGGAGCAGTTTCCTTTCAGAATAAAAAATTTGAGACTGACCTCTTGATTTGATTTATGAAGGGGTTCATTTCAGAGCACCTAGAGAAATAATGTTCTCCATCAAAACGATGAAATTTTTTTGAATCAAAGAGCGTCCGTAGCACAGGGACCCGGGAAGCACTTGAATTTCTGGACAAAAATTTTGTTACTGAGCTTCTGATTTGAATGACGACGGAAGTCAATTTCAGAATCTAGAGAAATACAGTTATATGAAAAAACGGTTAAATCAATTTTTTTTTATCACACAAAATCTACATCACAGTAACCATAAAAGGAACTCAGGTTTAAGACCAAAAAATGTGAGAGAGCAAATAATTTGGATTAAAAACTTAAAAATTTGATCATTTTTCGAATGAGACAACATAACCGGTGATACACTTCAACGTCGGAACAAAAATTTCGAGACTTGACGTTTGATTCAGTTGATGAGAAGCTCAGTTTCAGAGTTCCAGAGAAAAAAATTTTTAATCATAAATTCTTATACCTGATCATTTTGGATAATCAGACAGCGATTTTGGATAATCACAGTGATCTTGGATAATCAGGCATTTTGATTTGATTGATGAAAGGCATGTTTGAGATCTAAAATTGTGCGATCTGGGTATCTTTCGAATAAAGCTTGGTTTATGAGAGATTTCCATTTGAGAGTATCAAGAAAAATAATGTTCTATATCAATTCAGGATCTACTATAAGGGGATTAACTAAAATCATGAATATTTGGATGTGGAACTCGTGGCCAACATCAAGTATAAATTTTCATAAAAATTCACATCAATATCAGGATAAAAAATAATCAGATCAAAATTTAGTAATTTATTCAAATTCGAAAATAATTTTGTATTGCAACACATAATGAACCAAAAACTAGGCTGAATAAGAACTTTTGTTTGCTAAGTATCGGGCATATTCATTTTCTTATCAGTGCTATATGTACGTCATTCATTATATAATTTCTAAGCACTTGTTTGAAATACATGGACGGTGTCAACTTCATTTCTAAACAATAGATATTGACAGCATCACATACAGTAACCTGAGTTTGAAGTTTTGCATTCCGGAGTCAGCAGAATTTCTGGGCGTTATCAAAATTCACATTTAGTGAATAGGTTTTAACATGATTTTGAACCAATTCCAGATTCACTGAAAATTTGGGAAATTTAAAAATTTTTCCATTTTTTCCGTCAGCACATAATTATCAAAATAAACGTTAGAGCTCACGAACCCAAGTTTCAAAGCCTGTCCAGTTTTTATTTAAGTTGAATTATTTTTGCAGTAAGTATAGCTCATAGTATACTGCAGGTACAAATTGAAAAAAATGTAAAATATCATGAACGAAAGCAGTCTAACCTGACTGGCTGAGGTTCTACAAGCTCCTTGAATTAAACTGGCTATTTTTATTTTGATCGAGAAGTAACGTGGACACTAGTTCTTCAAAACAAAGTTTACTGTATTAGAAATAGAGGTTTCGGATCCATATCAAAAGAAACTAAAAGATGTCCCATATTCCATGTCCAAAATTTAGCTTTCATATAACCATTGACAGTAAGGGGTGTCCCCAATACAGCGAAACGCATAAAAAGGGAAACTCAAAATAGCGAGACTCAAATCAGCGTTCCTCAAAACAGCGGTCTCAAAACAGGGATTCTCATCATACCGAGCTTTCAATACACCGACTATCAAAACAGCGATTTTCAATACAGCGAAATTTCAATACAGCAATTCTCAAAACAGTGATTCTCGAATTAGCGAAGTCTTAGGAGGTTCGTTTAAGAAAACAAATTTTTTGGATCGAAAATTCTTACGCCTGTCCTTTTTCTGCAGGAAACTGCACAACAAGAATTTTGAGGCTTAATTTTTGATTTTATTGATAAGGGACATATTTCAGAATAACCAGTGAACAAGTGCTTCGAATATAAAATTCTCCAATCTGATCACTTTTCGAATGGAGCTTGATTTATGAAGGATCCATTTAAGGGTATCAAGAGAAATAATGTCTTGAGTCAATTGTAGATGTATTATCAGGGGAGAGACTGAAACCATGAATATGGAAAAGCACGCAACTCCTGGTCGGTATCAACTATCAATTGGAAATAACGGAATCACAAATCAATATCAGAATAAAAAATAATCATTGTAAAATCGAGTAACCTCTTTAAATTGGAAATTAATTTGGTATTGCAACACATAATGAACCGAAAACGAGGCTGAATGTGAGCTTTCGTTTGCAAAGTATTGGTATATTCCTTTTATCAGTGTTATAGGTACGTCCATTATAACTTCTAAACCACTTGATGAGTAAAATGCATGCCAAAAAACATGAGCCACTTCTTTTAAGTGAGTTCTTCCTATATCGAATTATATGTCCATCTTGTCAACATCATATCAAAATCATGAATATTGACAGCCTAGTGACCTGGATCTGAAGTTCGCAGTGTCAACAGAATTTCCTATGAATTTTCAAAATGTACATGCAAGGAATAAGTATATTGACATGATTTTGAACCAATTGCAGACTCACCTCTTTTAAATACTAAATATTTGGGAAATTTCAAATTTCTGCCATGAACGTGAGTGATTTTTTGCTCATGAAAAAAATGAACTTTATAGCTCATGAGCCAAACGATGAATGTCTGTCCAGTTCTCATTCATGAAAAAATTTTTTACAGTAAGTATAGGACAGTACAGTGGGCGTGTCCCCAATACAGCGAAACCCACAACAGCGAAACTCAAAATAGCGAGACTCAAAACAGCGATTCTCATCACAGCGAAGTCTCAATACAGCGATTCTCATTACAGCGAAGTCTCAATACAGCGATTCTCATTACAGCGAAGTCTCAATACAGTGATTTTCAGTACAGCGAAATCTCAATACGGCGATTCTCAAAAGAGCCAATCTCAATACAGCGAATACTAAAAATTTCTATGCATTAGAGTAAACGCGCACAATATGCAAATTAGGTAAATTAAAATCATTTTTGATGGTCGAGATAGTCTACTTTTAGTTGCATTCGGCCATCTAAATTTCACATGATTTTGTGCTGCTGTTGCGGTAGGTGTGCACGAACGGACCATTCCAAAATCACAAAAAAATTTCTATGAAAAAACATTCTTTTGAAACGTTGGAAAAAAAACAAAAGCAAAAAATTATCATAAGGCTTTTCCATTAAAGTTGTTTTGTATTTGGCTTAATTGCATTGCAAAAAAATTAAATTGATGGAATAAATAATATAAAATAAACAAATAAGATAAAATGAATAAAATAATTAAGCAGTAAAAGCAGAACAAAAAACGAATGATAAAGACATGAGAAGTAAAATAATGTAGTAAAAAGTAGGTAAAAAATAGAACAAAAGTACACAACCTGAAAAAATCATACAAAAGCTAGCACAAAATCAGAATATTCGAAGAAATAAATCGATAAAGGAAAAAAGAAACAAAAAACATGCATATGGATATGTTAATAATAAACAAACAAGAATAAAAAGCTGTACTTGTCGTGAAAGCACATGCTATAAAGCCATGTCAGAAATCTGGCGATTGATGCCAAAATGTGTGTCAGCCGACATCCACCAGATCAAAGAGGAGGACAAAATGGGCCATGTGCCAAAACGTCTAGCCCGCCCAATCTCAATTTTTCCATTCTAAAGATAACTGTTTTGAAAATTTGTTATTTTGAGAATCTGTTCTGATACTTCGCTATTTTGAGAATCGCTGTATGTAGACTTCGCTGAATTGAGATTCGCTATTTTGAGACTTCGCTGAATTGAGATTCGCTTTTTTGAGACTTCGCTGAATTGAGTATCGCTGTTTTGAGAATCGCTGTAGTGCGTTTCGCTGAATAGGGGTGAAACCGTATAATGTAGGTACAAATTGAAAAAAATTGTAAAATGTAGCGAAACGGAAGCTTAACAACCTAGCCTGACTAGATGGGGTTTTACGAGATGTGATCACATTTTTTCCTGTAATTGAACTTGCTATTTTTATGTTGATATAGAAGTAGTGTGGACAGTAGTTTGTGAAAAAAATACGAATTAATGTATTAGAAACAGGTTTCATATCCATATCCAAAGAACGAAAAGATGTCTAGTATCCAATGACCAAAATTTAGGTTTCATGTAACAAATCACAGGAAGGCACAAGGTGTACAGTATGTGGGAGATATCCCCCTGATTCTGTGCCTTAATAATCAATGAACCTCAATTTATGCATTTAATAGTAAATACACAACTAATAAATTAATAAATTAGTAACAAATCAACATAAAAATATACATGTAAATCTGGCCAATCACACGTCCAGAGCTTTAGGGTGATGCGATCTCTCTTGTTTACCCGACCTGACTGCACGAGATATTATATGCATGCAAGGCACATAATCATAAAACACATTGCAATCGATGTACAGTATACTGATGATCCGTAAGGCACGCAGGTTGAAAATGTCGACCGAAAAATTGAGCAATCGTAGGATGTCGTGGCGAATAGATAGACAAAATTTTTTCTTTATAAATTTTTGGAATAGATAGATTTTTAAAGTCTTTTTTTCGAACTAGATTGGGCGATACGATACGCTCGCCGCCGCCGACGGCGTACTAGTCGACGACGATGAAGCATACTCCAATTCGACTACGGATACGGGCGATATAGCCGCTACCACTGCGGCTGATTCTTCATTGGCCGGATCCATGTAACGACGATTCGCCATTTCCAGCCGAAGTGTCGCCTCGGCGTCTTCGTCGACGACGCCGCTGCATTCGACGCTGACGTCCTGGTCGGTGACGGTGCACATCGATGCCGAATCCACAACGCACATCGACGCTGGATCGTATAGATATTGCGCTGAAATGGCGTTGAACGCCCTCGGCGGATAGCCGCCGACGTTTTGGGTTTGTAACATCGAGGACCCGTAGTACGACGACGGGGGTTGTGGACCGGCGGCGTAATGAGCCGTTGGCGCCGACGTCATCAATATTTGTTCTCCTGAGGCCGGAATGCTGATCCAAGCGGCTGTTGGCGCCATCTGCAGCCGTGGACAAAGGGCCGAAATTGTAGAAAGTTGGATCGTGTCTCTTCTTATTTTTTTCTTTCTTCTCTTTCTTTTCTTTCTTTTTTCTTTTCGTTCTTTTTTTCTTTTCTTTCTTTTTTTCTTTTCTTTTCTTTCTTTTTTTCTTTTCTTTCTTTCTTTTTTTCTTTTCTTTCTTTTTTTCTTTTCTTTCTTTCTTTTTTCTTTTCTTTTCTTTCTTTTCTTTCTTTTTTTCTTTTCTCTCTTTTTTCTTTTATTTCTTTTTCTTTTATTTCTCTTTTCTTTTTTCCTTTCCTTTTTTTGCTATAGAATTCACACGTGAAGCTCGGCGTAATGAACAGCCACATGCAGCATGACAAAAAGTACGAACTTGAGATTGTGTTTTGACTGCTAGGGAACTGTTGCACTGCACCAACCTCTTTCAATAGGGAGCTCTTCCGAGTGAGCTACGTAATCAGCTGTGTCCAAGCAATTAGCACTTCAGTTATATTTCTGCTTTCTTTCGACCAAGCAGAAAATAGACATCACAGATCCTGCAAGTGACCTCTGTGCCTAATCAACTCTGTTCTCAATCGGGATGAGTTCAGGATATGGTAACAGTCCCATATCCAGGGCCAGAATCATAAAAAAATTTATGATGCTTGGACAGATTACCAATGTTTTTTCTTGAAATAATGATTGACACAGTGAACGTGTGGTCATCTGAACGACCCGAGTGACTACTGATCCACACTCCCATTAAGGCAGGACTCAGAAGGATGTTAGACTGTCACCATTGGTGATCAAAATCACTCACCAAGACCTTTATGATGATTTTGTTTAAAAAGTCAAATGAGTGACCATTGGTCATTCTGTTTCTCTTACTCCTTTAGGCCTTAACTCAAAAAATTCCTGTAGGCAGCATATTTTCAGTACAACAACGTCCTCACCAGATCCGAGACTTCAACCACATCGAGAACTCAGCACACGTGAGAAACTTTCCACTTAAACTCAATAGTCCTTCCCATCATCCAAAAGACCCTGGGTGACGCCATTCGGTCGACAAGTCACCCGAGAGCACCAGTTCTTATCTATTGGATCCATTGTGGATCCAGATTTCATTGAAACTGGTGCTATTTTACCCAGGAAATTTGGGCAGGGGTTTCCACCCACCTGGATTTGAACATGAAACTGGGGCCGGGGAGGAGCTGGATTCTATGCTTACCAACCAATCCACCCATACGGAAACACATAAGTAATCTATACGTGTAATATTTCTTAAATGAGCCAAACTAACTAAAATTCAGTCAGTATGCAAATTTTGTTGAATTCGGTGAATCGTCCCATGAAAATTTCACAATGGTTTCGAACTAGTGTGTAACGACCAGATTTGTGTGAGGTACTTTACTTCTAACCAATTAACCAATCGGTCGATACGGCTGGGACAATTAACGGGACGGGGGCGCTGGCGTACGGTTACAATAAAACAACGGGGATCGACGGTCGCTTGAACGTCGACAATAAACGCGCTTCGAATTAAAATACGGACGGGGGCCTCGGTTTAAGTTGCTTTCGGATAGTCGGCCGCTTGCAAATGTATAAAAAGACGGGGCGAGCGCGGAAGTCAAAACGGAAAAAACCACATGAATAAGAATGATCAAATCACGCTTTGCTTCTTCTTTTATACGGCGATTCTGGCCACTCCCTGGGCGTCGCGGGAGGTCGAGCTTCTGTCCGTCTTCTTCCGCCAATCGTCGTTTCCTGCTACGCTTCTTATGCTTACTTAGTTACGCCTCTCTAACCCTTTTCTGGTACCGTATGCTTTCTGTGCTTCACTTGCTTTCTACGGTGGTGTAACGACCAGATTTGTGTGAGGTACTTTACTTGGACCCAATTGGTCGATACGGCCGGGACAAATACGGGACGGGGAATGCGGGCGAACGGTTACAACACAAAACGGATAATCGACGGTCGCTTGAACGTCGACGAAATAAAACGCGCTTCGAATAATAACGGACGGGGGCCTCGGTTTAAATGCTTTCGAATAGTCGGCCGCTTGCAAATGTATAAAGACGGGGCGAGCGCGGATCAAAAATAAAATGATACCAGAACACAAGAATCAGAATGATAATATAATGACGAAAATCACGCTTTGCTTCTTCTTTTATATGGCGATTTTGGCCACTCCCTGGACGCTGCGGGAGGTCGAGCTTCTGTCCATTTCCTTCCGCCAATCGTCGTTTCCGGCTACACTTTTCATGCTTTCTTAACTACGCCTCTCTAATGCTTTTCTGGTACTGTATGCTTTCTGTGCTTTGCTTGCTTTCTACGGTGGGCTTGGCCACACCTCTGTGCTTCTGTGCATGCTTCCTGTATCGGTTTCTTTGTATACACACGTTTTGTGGGGCCGCCGCTACTGTTACACTTGAGACTACTGTACGGCGGGGCTTCTACATATTTTACTGTGTGCAGGTGTTGTTTACGATTTTTATGGGGGATTACGG
Organism: Romanomermis culicivorax; assembly: GCA_963922205.1. NCBI lineage: Eukaryota > Metazoa > Nematoda > Enoplea > Mermithida > Mermithidae > Romanomermis > Romanomermis culicivorax. The sequence goes on along the minus strand of CAWUHX010000008.1, from coordinate 1,262,052 downwards.
TAGCTGTGGAATGTGTAGTTTAGTGTGGGTTCTAGGGGAACAGCTGCCGTTTGTGCAAATTAATTAGGGCATCTTAATTGGGCTACCGGGGTGTGAACGGATCAAAATAAAGTACTTCACGTAATTTTGTAGGAATGTTTGGGTGTGAATCCCAGACATCCTTGAGACATAAAATGTGAAAAATAAAATAATATCTAATAAATGTCTATTACATACAGTATGCTACATGTTTACAGTACTGCTTTAGCAGGTACGTTACATTTCCCTCCTTCCGGAGTTGAACGTCCTCGTTCAAGGCTTTCGAGGTTGAGGAGGGGTGGGGGTAGCTTCGATAGTTGCTTTCCGAGGGTAGAAAGGGGTTGTCTCGTTTACATGCACCGTAAATGTAATATTCTTATGGGGGTGTTTGAGTGTAACGTTGGGGTACATGAAATTTGTAACTGTATAGGGCCCATTCTGGCGAGGGAGGAATTTGGGAGTCAGTCCTTGTTTACACGAATGATTCTTGTAGAGAATAAGATCACCTGCCTTGTAATGTATGTTCTGAGCATGCTTGTTATACTGACGGGTATAGTGGGCTTGGGCTTTTTGCAAACTTTTCTGCACGGTTGAGAGTGCTTCTGTGAAATGCGATTTTACACGAAGGGCGTAATCATCTAAATCAACCATGTAGGACGTGGGGAGAAAATGTAAAGCTGCATCTGACGGCAGATTAGCTTGCCTACCGTGGAGTAATTCAAATGGGGGATATGATGTGCTATCATTTTTATGGATGTTGATCGAAAAAACGGCATAGGGCAGATAAGTATCCCAATCAGTGTGATTTGAATTGATGTACATGCGGATACGGGTGGCTAGGGTTTGGTTGCAACGCTCAACTTCTCCATTGGCAATGGGATGATATGGGGTGGTATGAATTTTCTGAGTATTGCATAAACTGGTGATCCGTGAGAAAAGATCGGATACGAAATCGGTGCCACGATCACAATGGATGATTTTTGGGGACCCATGACGACAAACAATTTTGGTCACGAATAGCTTGGCAATAGTGGCTGCAGTGATGTCAGGGGTCGGGAATGCCTCTACATACTTTGTGAAATAATCGATGAAAACGACAATGAATCGGTTGCCGTCTTCAGTGAGGGGTAATGGTCCCATGCAATCAACACCAACTCGATCAAATGGGCCAGTTGGCTGAATTGGTACCAAGTTTGCATGCACTTTGTGTCTAAGAGCTTTCTGTGTCTGGCATGGGTGGCAAGTTTTGCAGTAACGTTTGATATCACGGCTCATTTGGGGCCAAAAATATTTCTGTCTGAGCAAGTGTAGGGTTTTCCGGGCCGCAAAATGACCTGTGAATTTGCTGTCATGATGTGAGGCGATGAGATGCTGGACTTGGGACTTGGGAATGTATAGTTTTGCCTGTTTGTCGACTATACGGAAGAGAATGTTTTGATGCACGGCGAATTTGATCAGAGTAAGGGGGTGTTTTTGGGCAATTTTTGCTAAAATACTTTTGACAGTTGGATCAGTGCGTTGGAGTTCGGCAAAGTTTTTCTGTTGCTCTTCTTGTTCAGTTGCTTCGGCTTCCAAAACGGAATTGATGGTTGATATTTCGGGGCGGGTTTCTAATTGCTCAATATCAAAGGATTGCTTTGCTGTCTGTGAGGGGAATCGAGAAACTGCATCTGCGTTACGGTTAGCAGTGCCTTTCTTAGGTCGAATGTCGAGTTGAATACCAGATAGGGCTAATCCCCAACGGGCAATGCGAGGGGACGGGTTTTCCTTTTGTAAGACTGCTTGAACTGCTGTGTGGTCAGTGTGTACAATAACATGTTGCTGGAAAAGATAAGGGCGGAAATACTTGACAAATTCGACTACTGCAAGGGTTTCCAGCTCAGTGATCGGGTAGTTGCGTTCTGCGGGTTTCAATGTGCGGCTCCCAAAAGCAATGGGGCGATCCTGACCTTTACTATCTAGCTGACTGAGAATGGCGCCAATGCCGAGTTTTGAGGCGTCAGTTTGCAGAATAAACGGTTTGGTGAAATCTGGATGCTGCAGTATTGGGGCATGGATGAGTAATTCTTTTAGCTTAGTGAATGCATTTTGCTGTTCAGGGCCCCAGGAAAATTCTGAGTTCTTTTTGAGTAGCGATGTGAGTGGGCTAGAAACTTGAGAGCAATTTGGAATGAATCTGCGGTAATATGAGGGTAGGCCAAGGAATGATTTAACTTCTTTTGAGCTTTTGGGCGTGGGTATGTCATAGATTGCCTGTACCTTATGGGGATCTGGTGAAATGCCTTGCTGAGAAATGACGTGGCCTAAGTATTGGACTTGGGGCTGGCAGAATTTGCATTTTTGGATGTTTAGCTTAAGGCCTGCTTGTGAGAATCGGGCAAGAATAGTGTCTAAACGTTCCAGCATTTGGGCATGGGAGTCTGCGAATACTAAAACATCGTCGAGGTATACAAGGCATGTGTTCCATTGCAGACCCGAAAGAATAACATCCATTAACCTTTGGAATGTGGCTGGGGCATTAGTGAGTCCAAAAGGGAGGTAATTGAATTGATACTGGCCAGCTGAGCAATTAAAGGCCGTTTTTTCTCTGTCTGCCTGTGCTATGGGAATGGAATAGTATGCATTGGACTGATCAAGGGACGTAAAATATTTCATTCCGCGGAGGGTGTCTAGAATTTCGTCTATCCGGGGCAAGGGGTAGGTGTCTTTTTTGGTGACTTTGTTGAGGCCTCTAAAATCAATGCATAAACGATGGCCTCCATCTTTTTTGGGAACTAAAACTGTGTTGGTACACCATGGGGAATTGCTTTGGCTTATGACACCTGCTTTTGCGAGTTGCTCAACTTCTGCTTGTATGATTTGCTTTTCTTTTGGGGACGTCCGATAAAGTTGTCTACGTACAGGTTGGGAGCCATTGGTGTCAATTGTATGTGAAACGAGGGTGGTTCTACCTACATCCATTTTGGATTTAGCATATAATGTAGGGTACTTCGATAGGGCGCGTAGGAGTTGCATTTTCTCGGTTTCTGTGAGGTCACTGGAGGTCAAATTGACGTTTTCTTTTAACCATGTGAATGTATCAAAACGGTTGGGCTGGTTTTGCATTGAAGGGGTTAGATTAGCGGGAGCATTTTGTTTTGGGATGTAACATGAGACTGTACCAATGCATGTTCCAGGATAAAGAATTTGGGCTGTTTCTTGTGTGTTTAAGACGGATATGCGTATGCGACTGTTTTGATTTTCAGAGATGCAAGCTGCGAAATGGACTTTGGGATTCTGTTTGGGTTTTGGGGTGAATTCAAGCTGTTTGACCTGTAAGTACGATTTGGGCAAGGGGACAGTAAATTCGGTTACGGTACGGGGTGGTAATTCTAATTTTTCGTCCAAATAAGTTCCACCACGAGTTGAAAGAGGGCTATATTCTAGGCCATCACAAGGTAGTATAACATTGCCAAATTTGACCTGTGATTTTTGATTGTTGATAGTGTATTCCGAAAATCGACTGAGAAAGTTTTTGCCTAGAAGGATGTCTGCTGTGCAATCTTTTTGGACATGGACCATGATTGTTTCCTGGATGGTTTGGGCTGTCACTGTGACAAAAGTGGTTCCTACAAAGTGAATCGGAAGATTATTTGCTGCTTTTGCTTGGACTAGCGGGGGTTTCATGTCTAACTGTAAAAGTTGCGCGACTCGGGAATCAATGAGTGAGTAAACTGCACCAGTGTCAATCATGCCTTTTGTCATTAATTTGCCGTTAAGTGTGATTGGAATATGAGGGGTATGTTTTTCAGGCACGTTTTGGGGTGGCTTATTTGATGCAGATTGCTGAATTTGATTAATGAGTTCGATTGCAGGAGTTCGGGGGGTATCAATATCGACAAGGACGTATTTCTGTTGCGTTTGTGCCCCACGACGATTAGCTAATTCTAAGAGAGCATGGCCGAATGATGGGGGAATGGTCTCATGTAAATGTCTGTTGTTTGATGGTATTTCGTATGCATGTTCGTTTGTGGCTTGATGCTTTGAAGAGGGGAAATATTTTCGAAGAACGAGAAACGAATAAAAGACGCCTGCAATAACTACAGTAATAACGGCTAGATTTATAATGATTTGCAGGGGTCCTTTGAGTAAATTGTTTAATCCGTCCGTGAGACTTTGGGTGGTACCGGTTATTACATGTTCTATGCCTTGACCGGCGCCAGAGAGTGTATTTCCGAGTGCTTGACCAGTGCCTGAGATTATGTTGTAAACTGTATCGGAATTGAGAGACATTTGGGCGGTGTAATTGATGAGTTTTTTGACAACGTTTTCGAGTGTGTGAGTTTTGTAAATGTATTGCTTCAAAAAGAGCAAGTTTGTCGAAATTGTTGCAAGTTGATCATGAAAAATGGCGGGTGTATTAAAATGAAAAAGGGAGAAGTTTTGATTCCAAATGATTTCTAAGGGTAAATTTGTGACATGCGGGGATCCTGTTTCACTGACCCATGTATTATTCTGTTTGTAAAGGGCTACATGCATGTGATGGCAGTCAACTGTTTGTGAAAAAGGGGTCAAATCGTTGCCTCCTGGATTTGAAAACATGAGTTCAGTTCCTACGAGAATGGGCAAAAGTTTGTAGCATGTTTGGTTGATTTTGTGGTTGCAAAAGATTTTAGATGCATTTACTTGTTTACAGGGCCAGACTGTGAGGGCTTCTCCTGTGAATTCTGCTATGATGTCGGTTCGCTGTAGGAATGCACGCGCTCCAAGGGTTGCATCAAGACGCAAGATTTGCCATACGAGATCAAGGTGACGCTGTGCCTGTCTGCATAATTCATTCCATACATTTTTGAAATTTTGAATTTCGAATTCCTGTATTTTGTCTGCTAGATAGTTTAGTTTTGCATTAATGGGTTCAAAATCATCAAAATCGTATAATGTAGTATGGGTTTCGTTGGTTTTTGGGGTTAAAAATGCATTACGATGTGGGGTGCTTTTGTCTAATTGTACAATAATGCCTTGTTCGGTTAGAATGCTGTCTTGGATTTCTGGGCAATTGGGGTTTGAAAAGAGTGTGTTTTTAACCGAAAATGCACCTTGTAGCTCTTCTATTATCATGTGTGTTTGCGTGAGTTTGATGGGATGTGTATTTTTGTATTCGAAGGGGCATAAGTTTTCAAATGCTGTTTCATTCCAGATAATGGATCCGTCGGCTGTGACACAATGACCTGATGTCGGTTTGCATGACCCTAGGTCGCCTAATGTACCTGTCATAGATTTTCCATTCCAAGATGCTATTTGTCCTATTTCTATGATGACGTTAGTGACCGAGGTACAATGGTCTGTACAACACCATGTGTATTCTACGCTTAGGGAGTTATTTGTTGACCAAAATCCTGGTTGGGTTTCATATAATTTTTGACCGTTGTGTTCTTTGTCTATAACGATTGCCTTACAAACATGTGGGGTTAGATTTTGCATTTCGGTTTGGTCGAAGACAATACCTTTTGATCCAAAAAATCCTGTATTAGTACAAATTTTGCGTTTGCGGACACTGCATTTGTATGCGTCTGTAATGTGGGGCTTAGTGGAGGGGATATAGATTTTTCCGAATGTTTGTACGGGTTTGTCTACTGTGGAAGGGGGCATGCATGATACAAGTTTTGGTATGCTGACTGAGTGACCGCTCAATGAAGTTCCACACATCTGAAATTGGGCACTACACGATGTGGGGATTATTATACAAAGAAAAATACAAAACATCGGCCAATAGAATGTTTTAGTGGAGGCGGCGGGGCATTGTGTTTTTTCGTTGTGGCCGGTTTGGTGTTGGGGCTTTTGGTGTTGTCGTTTTGCGGTTTTGCGCTGGGGGGGTGGCCGGTTTGAAATCTGAACATTCTGTAAAACTGTAGGAGTTGAGTTATGGGATGGGGTTTGGACTTGCTTACTTGCGGGGGTCGGTAGCAATGTTTGGCGGGGGCGAAATTGGTAGGGTTCGGGGGTCAGGCCGTGTAAGAGGGACAATAAGTTGCGGCCTGTTTTCGATGGGGTTTCGGGGGCGGTGGGCGGCGTAGTGTCTTGCTTTCGGGGGATCTTGTAGCCTACGGGGATGGTGGGCGGCGATTTTTCGATTTTTGCGGCTTCAGGCGTGGGGGGTGGTGACATGGCGCACCAATCGGGTACGTCCAGATCAAGGACGTATTCGTCACTGCGGCGGTGGGTGTTGGGCATGATAGTTCCTAAAGTAGTCTGAGGGCCGTTAGTTATGGCGGGTAATTTTGAGTAAAATGCGGGATCATCAATGTCCATGAGGGGTTGGGGTTGCCTGTACTCAATGCAATTTTGAATATTACGACTCTGCTGATTTGGACAATACCTGCTTGTATGACCTCTCTGCTTGCATATAAAACATTGAAAATTGGAGTAGGATTTTGAAGGGCAGTTATCTGATCTATGTCCTGTTTGGGAGCAGTGGATGCATGGGCTTTTACAATCACGTGTACTGTGATTATTACGGAAACAGATTTCACATGATTTTCGGGTGCCTACTGATTTACAATTACGAGCTACGTGTCCGATTTGTCCACACTGGAAGCATGTGGGTTGCCTAGGGGTGGTATTGTTCCTGTGAGCATTATTCCTACTGTAAGTGTTGTTACCGAAATTGTTGTAGCTACTCTGTTTTGGGGGTTGAGGTTTTTGTTTGATCTGCAACTGTAAATCTTTTACTTGTTGTTCTAACTGATGCAAAAGATCCTGTTGGTCTGTATTTTTGGTTAGGGAAAAGATGGGTTCGGGTTTTGGGGGTATAAATGGAAGGGTGTTAGATTTCAGCTCATTTCTAAGGATTTGTTGTTCAATGTAAGCTGCTTCGTCTGACATTTCTTTTAGAGTTGCGAACCTTCTATACTTAATTGCTTCCCTGATTTCGTTTTGCATGCCTTCTACAAAGAGGGGTTTTATGATCATTTCTCGTGCGTCTGTGTTAAAATTAGGGTAGGCGAGGGTTGCGAGATGTTCTAGATCAAATAAGAATTCCGTTACTGTTTCTGACCGCTTTTGTTTTCTTTCGCGTAAGAATTGTTGATGTAGCTCATTATCTCTATTGTTTGGGAAAAATGTCTGTAATGCGACTTTATACTGCTCGTATGTGTGGGGAGGGTTTTCAGAATTTGCTAAACTTTTGAATTTTGCTAATGCGGCTCCTCCTAAATGAATTTCTAAACATGCCAACTTTAACTGTACGTCTGTATCTTTCATGCCTTGGAGTGCCATGAATTGTTCTAATCTTTTGTTCCATTCACCAAAATGTTGGGTCACGCCGCCCGTGAATACTGTAGGTTTCGCGTAGAAATTGTTTGCCATGTTATTACGAATGTTTGCTGTTCTTAGATCGTCTATTAGGGTAGGGTTTACTGTATTCTGATTCAATTGTGTGCGTAGGGTACGAAAATGTTCTGAAAATAAATCGTTTATCTGTTCTCTAACGATTTCTCCTAAATGATCTTGCGTTTGGTGGGTCATTCTTGGTTTACGATGAGATTTCTGCTTAAATGCTTCAATTTTTGCTTCACGCTGTATTCGTTTAAATGTATCGCTTAATGCTTCGTTGGAGGGGGTTTCCAGTTTGCTTAATACGAATACCGTCTTACTGTAGGAAATGATTACTACTGTATTACTAATGCTTCTAAACGCCCGGATAAGAGTACACCTAACTGGGGGCAGGGAGTTCCACTGGTTAACGTAACGGTACGGTCACCAAAATATGTAACGACCAGATTTGTGTGAGGTACTTTACTTGGACCCAATTGGTCGATACGGCCGGGACAAATACGGGACGGGGAATGCGGGCGAACGGTTACAACACAAAACGGATAATCGACGGTCGCTTGAACGTCGACGAAATAAAACGCGCTTCGAATAATAACGGACGGGGGCCTCGGTTTAAATGCTTTCGAATAGTCGGCCGCTTGCAAATGTATAAAGACGGGGCGAGCGCGGATCAAAAATAAAATGATACCAGAACACAAGAATCAGAATGATAATATAATGACGAAAATCACGCTTTGCTTCTTCTTTTATATGGCGATTTTGGCCACTCCCTGGACGCTGCGGGAGGTCGAGCTTCTGTCCATTTCCTTCCGCCAATCGTCGTTTCCGGCTACACTTTTCATGCTTTCTTAACTACGCCTCTCTAATGCTTTTCTGGTACTGTATGCTTTCTGTGCTTTGCTTGCTTTCTACGGTGGGCTTGGCCACACCTCTGTGCTTCTGTGCATGCTTCCTGTATCGGTTTCTTTGTATACACACGTTTTGTGGGGCCGCCGCTACTGTTACACTTGAGACTACTGTACGGCGGGGCTTCTACATATTTTACTGTGTGCAGGTGTTGTTTACGATTTTTATGGGGGATTACGGTAGCTGTGGAATGTGTAGTTTAGTGTGGGTTCTAGGGGAACAGCTGCCGTTTGTGCAAATTAATTAGGGCATCTTAATTGGGCTACCGGGGTGTGAACGGATCAAAATAAAGTACTTCACGTAATTTTGTAGGAATGTTTGGGTGTGAATCCCAGACATCCTTGAGACATAAAATGTGAAAAATAAAATAATATCTAATAAATGTCTATTACATACAGTATGCTACATGTTTACAGTACTGCTTTAGCAGGTACGTTACAGTGGGCTTGGCCACACCTTTGTGCTTCTGTGCATGCTTCCTGTATCGGTTTCTCTGTATACACATGTTTTGTGGGGCCGCCGCTACCGTTACACTTGAGACTACTGTACGGCGGGGCTTCTACGTATTTTACTGTGTGCAGGTGTTGTTTACCATTTTTGCGGGGGATTACGGTAGCTGTGGAATGTGTAGTTTAGTGTAGGTTCTAGGGGAACAGCTGCCGTTTGTGCAAATTAATTAGGGCATCTTAATTGGGCTACCAGGGTGTGAACGGATCAAAATAAAGTACTTCACGTGATTTTGTAGGAATGTTTGGGTGTGAATCCCAGACATCCTTGAGACGATAAAATGTGAAAATAAATAATATTTAATAACTGTCTATTACATACAGTATGCTACATATTTACAGTTCTGCTTTAGCAGGTACGTTACATTTCCCTCCTTCCGGAGTTGAACGTCCTCACTCAAGGCTTTCGAGGTTGAGGAGGGGCGGTGGTAGATTCAATAGTTGCTTTCCGAGGGTAGAAAGGGGTTGTTTCGTTTACATGCACCGTAAATGCGATATTCTTATGAGGGTGTTTAAGTGTAACGTTGGGGTACATGAAATTCGTAACTGTATAGGGTCCGTTTTGGCGAGGGAGGAATTTGGGAGGCAGCCCTTGTTTACGCGAATGATTTTTGTAGAGAATAAGATCACCTGCCTTGTAATGTATGTTCTGAGCATGCTTGTTATACTGACGGGTATAGTGGGCTTGGGTTTTTGCAAACTTTTCTGCACGGTTGAGAGTGCTTCTGTGAAATGCGATTTTACACGAAGGGCGTAATCGTCTAAATCAACCATGTAGGACGTGGGGAAAAAATTTATAGCTGCGTCTGATGGCAGATTAGCTTGCCTACCATGGAGTAATTCAAACGGGGGATATGAAGTGCTATCATTTTTATGAATGTTAATCGAAAAAACGGCATAGGGCAGATAAGTATCCCAATCAGTGTGATTTGAATTGATGTACATGCGGATACGGGTGGCTAGGGTTTGGTTGCAATGCTCAACTTCCCCATTGGCAATGGGATGATATGGGGTAGTGTGAATTTTCTGAGTATTGCATAAACTGGTGATCCGTGAGAAAAGATCCGATACGAAATCGGAGCAACGATCACAATGGATGATTTTCGGGGACCCATGACGGCAAACAATTTTGGTTACGAATAGCTTGGCAATAGTGGCTGCAGTGATGTCAGGGGTCGGGAATGCCTCTACATACTTTGTGAAATAATCGATGAAAACGACAATGAATCGGTTGCCGTCTTCAGTGAGGGGTAACGGTCCCATGCAATCAACACCGACTCTATCAAATGGGCCAGTCGGCTGAATTGGTACCAGGTTTGCATGCACTTTGTGTCGGAGGGCTTTCTGTGTCTGGCATGGGTGACAAGTTTTGCAGTAACGTTTGATATCCCGGCTCATTTGGGGCCAGAAATATTTCTGTCTGAGCAAGTGTAAAGTTTTCCTGGCCGCAAAATGACCTGTGAACTTGCTGTCATGATGTGAGGCGATGAGATGCTGGACATGGGACTTGGGAATGTATAGTTTTGCCTGTTTGTCGACTATACGGAAGAGAATGTTTTGATGCACTGCGAATTTGATAAGGGTAAGGGTGTGTTTTTGGGCGATTTTTGCTAAAATACTCTTGACAGTTGGGTCAGTGCGTTGGAGTTCGGCGAAGTTTTTCTGTTGCTCTTCTTGTTCAGTTGCTTCGGCCTCAAGAACAGAATTGATGGTGGATATTTTGGGACAGGTTTCTAATTGCTCAATATCAAAGGATTGCTTTGCTGTCTGGGAGGGGAATCGGGAAATTGCATCTGCATTGCGGTTAGCAGTGCCTTTCTTAGGTCGAATGTCGAGTTGAATACCAGAGAGGGCTAATCCCCAACGGGCAATGCGAGGGGACAGGTTTTCCTTTTGTAAGACTGCCTGAACTGCTGTGTGGTCAGTGTGTACAATAACATGTTGCTGGAAAAGGTAGGGGCGGAAATACTTGACAAATTCGACTACTGCAAGGGTTTCCAACTCAGTGATTGGGTAGTTGCGTTCTGCGGGTTTCAATGTGCGGCTCCCAAAAGCAATGGGGCGATCCTGACCTTTACTATCTAGCTGACTGAGAATGGCGCCGATTCCGAGTTTTGAGGCGTCGGTTTGCAGAATAAACGGTTTTGTGAAATCGGGGTGCTGCAGTATTGGGGCATGAATGAGTAATTCTTTTAGCTTAGTGACTGCATTTTGCTGTTCAGGGCCCCTGGAAAATTCTGAGTTCTTTTTGAGTAGGGATGTGAGTGGGCTAGAAACTTGAGAGCAATTTGGGATGAACCTGCGATAATATGAGGGTAGGCCAAGGAATGACTTAACTTCTTTTGAGCTTTTGGGTGTGGGTATGTCATAGATGGCCTGTACCTTATGGGGATCTGGTGAAATGCCTTGCTGAGAAATGACGTGGCCTAAGTTTTGGACTTGGGGCTGGCAGAATTTGCATTTTTGTATGTTCAGCTTAAGGCCTGCTTGTGAGAATCGGGCAAGAATAGTGTCTAAACGTTCCAGCATTTGGGCATGGGAGTCTGCGAATACCAAAACATCGTCGAGATACACAAGGCATGTGTTCCATTGCAGACCTGAAAGAATAACATCCATTAGCCTTTGGAATGTGGCTGGGGCATTGGTGAGTCCAAAAGGGAGGTAATTGAATTGATACTGGCCGGCTGAGCAGTTAAAGGCCGTTTTTTCTCTGTCTGCTTGTGCTATGGGAATGGAATAATATGCATTGGATTGATCAAGGGACAAAAAATATTTCATTCCACAGAGGGTGTCTAGAATTTCGTCTATCCCGGGTAAGGGGTAGGTGTCTTTTTTTGTGACTTTGCTGAGGCCTCTAAAATCAATGCATAAACGATGGCCTCCATCTTTTTTGGGGACTAGAACTGTATTGGTACACCATGGAGAATTGCTTTGGCTTATGACACCTGCTGCTGCGAGTTGCTCAACTTCTGCTTGTATGATTTGCTTTTCTTTTGGGGAAGTCCGATAAAGTTGTCTACGCACGGGTTGGGAGCCATTGGTGTCAATTGTATGAGAAACTAGGGTGGTTCTGCCTACGTCCATTTTGGATTTAGCATATAATGTAGGGTACTTCGATAGGGCGCGTAGGAGTTGCATTTTCTCGGTTTCTGTGAGGTCACTGGAGGTTAAATTGACATTTTCTTTTAACCATGTGAATGTACCAAAACGGTTGGGCTGGTTTTGCGTTGAAGGGGTTAGATTAGTGGGAGCATTTTGTTTTGGGATGTAACATGAGACTGTACCAATGCATGTTCCAGGATAAAGAATTTGAGCTGTTTCTTGTGTGTTTAGGACCGATATGCGTATGCGACTGTTTTGGTTTTCAGAGATACAAGCTGCGAAATGGACTTTGGGATTCTGTTTGGGTTTTGGGGTGAATTCAAGCTGTTTGACCTGTGAGTAGGATTTGGGCAAGGGGACAGTAAATTCGGTTACTGTACGGGGTGGTAATTCTAATTTCTCATCCAAATAAGTTCCACCACGAGTTGAAAGAGGGCTATATTCTAGGCCATCACAAGGTAGTATAACATTGCCAAATTTGACCTGTGATGTTTGATTGTTGATAGTGTATTCCGAAAAACGACTGAGAAAGTTTTTGCCTAGAAGGATGTCTGCTGTGCAATCTTTTTGGACATGGACCATGATTGTTTCCTGGATTGTTTGGGCTGTCACTGTGACAAAAGTGGTTCCTACAAAGTGAATCGGGAGATTATTTGCTGCTTTTGCTTGGACTAGCGGGGGTTTCATGTCTAACTGTAAAAGTTGAGCGATTCGGGAATCAATGAGTGAGTAAACTGCACCAGTGTCAATCATGCCTTTTGTCATTAATTTGCCGTTAAGTGTGATTGGAATATGAGGGGTATGTTTCTCAGGTACGTTTTGGGGTGGCTTATTTGATGCAGATTGCTGAATTTGATTAATGAGTTCGATTGCAGGAGTTCGGGGGGTATCGATATCGACAAGGACGTATTTCTGCTGTGTTTGCGCCCCACGACGATTAGCTAATTCTAAAAGAGCATGGCCTAATGATGGGGGAATGGTGTCATGTAAATGTCTGTTGTTTGATGGTATTTCGTATGCATGTTCGTTTGTGGCATGATGCTTTGGAGAGGGGAAGTATTTTCGAAGAACGAGAAACGAATAAAAGACGCCTGCAATAACTACAGTAATAACGGCGATATTGATAATGATTTGCAGGGGTCCTTTGAGTAAATTGTTTAATCCGTCTGTGAGACTTTGGGTGGTACCGGTTATTACATGTTCTATGCCTTGACCGGCGCCAGAGAGTGTATTTCCGAGTGCTTGGCCAGTGCCTGAGATCATGTTGTAAACTGTATCGGAATTGAGAGACATTTGGGCGGTATAATTGACGAGTTTTTTGACAATGTTTTCGAGTGTGTGAGTTTTGTAAATGTATTGTTTCAAAAAGAGTAAGTTGGTTGAAATAGTTGCAAGTTGATCATGAAAAATGGCGGGTGTATTAAAATGGAAAAGGGAGAAATTTTGGTTCCAAATGATTTCTAAAGGTAAATTTGTGACATGCGGGGATCCTGTTTCACTGACCCATGTATTATTCTGTTTGTAAAGGGCTACATGCATGTGATGGCAGTCAACGGTTTGCGAAAAAGGGGTCAAATCGTTGCCTCCTGGATTTGAAAACATGAGTTCGGTTCCTACGAGGATGGGCAAAAGTTTGTAGCATGTTTGGTTGATTTTGTGGTTGTAAAAGATTTTGGATGCGTTTACCTGCTTGCAGGGCCAGACTGTGAGGGCTTCTCCCCTGAATTCTGCTATGATGTCCGTTGGCTGTAGGAATGCACGCGCTCCAAGGGTTGCATCAAGACGTAAAATTTGCCATACGAGATCAAGGTGACGTTGTGCCTGTCTGCATAATTCATTCCATACATTTTTGAAATTTTGAATTTCGAATTCCTGTATTTTGTCTGCTAGATAATTGAGTTTTGCGTTAATGGGTTCAAAATCATCAAAATCGTATAGTGTAGTATGAGTTTCGTTGGTTTTAGGGGTTAAAAATGCGTTACGATGTTGTGTACTTTTGTCTAATTGTACAATAATGCCTTGTTCGGTTAGAATGCTGTCTTGGATTTCTGGGCAATTGGGGTTTGAAAAGAGTGTGTTTTTAACCGAAAATGCACCTTGTAGCTCTTCTATTATACTGTGTGTTTGCCTGACTTTGATGTGATGTGTATTTTTGTATTCGAAAGGGCATAAGTTTTCAAATGCTGTTTCGTTCCAGATAATGGATCCGTCGGCTGTGACACAATGACCTGATGTCGGTTTGCATGACCCTAGGTCGCCTAATGTACCTGTCATAGATTTTCCATTCCAAGATGCTATTTGTCCTATTTCTATGATGACGTTAGTGACTGAGGTACAATGGTCTGTACAACACCATGTGTATTCTACGCTTAGGGAGTTATTTGTTGACCAAAATCCTGGTTGGGTTTCGTATAATTTTTGACCGTTGTGTTCTTTGTCTATAACAACTGCCTTACAAACATGTGGGTTAGATTTTGCATTTCGGTTTGGTCGAAGACAATACCTTTTGATCCAAAAAATTCTGTATTAGTACAAATTTTGCGTTTGCGAACACTGCATTTGTATGCGTCTGTAATGTGGGGCTTAGTGGAGGGGATATAGATTTTTCCGAATGTTTGTACGGGTTTGTCTACTGTGGAAGGGGGCATGCATGATACAAGTTTTGGTATGCTGACTGAGTGACCGCTCAATGAAGTTCCACACATCTGAAATTGGGCACTACATGATGTGGGGATTATTATACAAAGAAAAATACAAAACATCGGCCAATAGAATGTTTTAGTGGAGGCGGCGGGGCACTGTATGTTTTCATTGTGGCCGGTTTGGTGTTGGGGCTTTTGGTGTTGTTGTTTTGCAGTTTTGCGCTGGGGGGGGGGTGGCCGGTTTGCAATCTGAACGTTCTGTAAAACTTAAGAAGTTGAGTTATGGGATGGGGTTTGGACTTGCTTACTTATGGGGGTCGGTAGAAGTGTTTGGCGGGGGCGGAATTGGTAGGGTTCGGGGGTCAGGCCATGGAGAAGGGATATCAAGTTGTGGCCTGTTTTCGACAGGGTTTCGGGGGCGGTGGGCGGCGTTGTGTCTTGCTTTCGGGGGATCTTGTAGCCTACGGGGATGGTGGGCGGCGATTTTTCGATTTTTGCGGCTTCAGGCGTGGGGGGTGGTGACATGGCGCACCAATCGGGTACGTCCAGATCAAGGACGTATTCGTCACTATGGCGGTGGGTGTTGGGCATGATAGTTCCTAAAGTAGTCTGAGGGCCGTTAGTTATGGCGGGTAATTTTGAGTAAAATGCGGGGTCATCAATGTCCATGAGGGGTTGGGGTTGCCTGTACTCAATGCAATTTTGAATATTAGGACTCTGCTGATTTGGGCAATACCTGCTTGTATGACCTCTCTGCTTGCATATAAAACATTGAAAATTTGAGTAGGGTTTCGAAAGGCAGTTATCTGATCTATGTCCTGTTTGGGAGCAGTGGATGCATCGGCTTTTACAATCACGTGTACTGTGATTATTACGGAAACAGATTTCACATGGTTTTCGGGTACCTACTGATTTACAATTACGAGCTACGTGTCCGATTTGTCCACACTGGAAGCATGTGGGTTGCCTAGGGGTGGTATTGTTCCTGTAAGCATTATTCCTACTGTAAGTGTTGTTACCGAAATTGTTGTAGCTACTTTGTTGTGGGGGTTGGGGTTTTTGTTTGATCTGCAACTGTAAATCTTTTACTTGTTGTTCTAACTGATGCAAAAGATCCTGTTGGTCTGTATTTTTGGTTAGGGAAAAGATAAGTTCGGGTTTTGGGGGTATGAAGGGAAGGACATTAGATTTTAACTCGTTTCTAAGGATTTGCTGTTCAATGTAAGCTGCTTCGTCTGACATTTCTTTTAAAGTTGCGAACCTTCTATACTTAATTGCTTCCCTGATTTCGTTTTGCATGCCTTCTACAAAGAGGGGTTTTTTGATCATTTCTCGTGCGTCTGTGTTAAAGTTAGGGTAGGCGAGGGTTGCGAGATGTTCTAGATCAAATAAGAATTCCGTTACGGTTTCTGAACGCTTTTGTTTTCTTTCGCGTAAGAATTGCTGATGTAGCTCATTATCTCTATTGTTTGGGAAAAATGCCTGTAGTGCGACTTTATACTGCTCGTATGTGTGGGGAGGGTTTTCGGAATTTGCTAAACTTTTGAATTTTGCTAACGTGGCTCCTCCTAAATGAATCTCTAAACATGCCAACTTTAACTGTACGTCTGTATCTTTCATGCCTTGGAGTGCCATGAATTGTTCTAATCTTTTGTTCCATTCACCAAAATGTTGGGTCACGCCGCCCGTGAATACTGTAGGTTTCGCGTAGAAATTGTTTGCCATGTTATTACGAATGTTTGCTGTTCTTAAATTGTCTATTAGGGTAGGGTTTACTGTATTCTGATTCAATTGTGTGCGTAGGGTACGAAAATGTTCTGAAAATAAATCGTTTATCTGTTCTCTAATGATTTCTCCTAAATGATCTTGCATTTGGTGGGTCATTCTTGGTTTACGTTGGGATTTCTGCTTAAATGCTTCAATTTTTGCTTCATGCTGTGTTCGTTTAAATGTATCGCTTAATGTCTCGTTGGAGGGGATTTCCAGTTTGCTTTCTACCAATACTGTCTTACTGTAGGAAATGATTACTACTGTATTATCTAATGCTTCTAAATGCCCGGATAAGAGTACACCTAATTGGGGGCAGGGAGTTCCAGTGGTTAACGTAACGGTACGGTCACCAAAATATGTAAAGACCAGATTTGTGTGAGGTACTTTACTTCTAACCAATTAACCAATCGGTCGATACGGCGGGGACAATTAACATGACGGGGGCGCTGGCGTACAGTTACAATAAAACAACGGGGATCGACGGTCGCTTGAACGTCGACGATAAACGCGCTTCGAATTAAAATACGGACGGGGGCCTCGGTTTAAGTTGCTTTCGGATAGTCGGCCGCTTGCAAATGTATAAAAAGACGGGGCGAGTGCGGAAGTCAAAACGGAAAAAACCACATGAATAAGAATGATCAAATCATGCTTTGCTTCTTCTTTTATACGGCGATTCTGGCCACTGCCTGGGCGTCGCGGGAGGTCGAGCTTCTGTCTGTCTTCTTCCGCCAATCGTCGTTTCCTGCTACGCTTCTTATGCTTACTTAGTTACGCCTCTCTAACGCTTTTCTGGTACCGTATGCTTTCTGTGCTTCACTTGCTTTCTACGGTGGGCTTGGCCACACCTTTGTGCTTCTGTGCATGCTTCCTGTATCGGTTTCTCTGTATACACATGTTTTGTGGGGCCGCCGCTACCGTTACACTTGAGACTACTGTATGGCGGGGCTTCTACGTATTTTACTGTGTGCAGGTGTTGTTTACGATTTTTATGGAGGATTACGGTAGCTGTGGAATGTGTAGTTTAGTGTAGGTTCTAGGGGAACAGCTGCCGTTTGTGCAAATTAATTAGGGCATCTTAATTGGGCTACCAGTGTGTGAACGGATCAAAATAAAGTACTTCACGTAATTTTGTAGGAATGTTTGGGTGTGAATCCCAGACATCCTTGAGACGATAAAATGTGAAAATAAATAATATTTAATAACTGTCTATTACATACAGTATGCTACATATTTACAGTACTGCTTTAGCAGGTACGTTACAAGTGTTTGATAGATAATAAGGTTTCGGGTTTTAAATTCAAAAACTTGATATATCCATTCCAGCATCTCAATTCTTATCTATTGCGACCCCCATATGTGAAAATGTCCATACTAGAAAATGAAATCGCATTGTGTCTGTTCTGTATGTTAATGAAATCTGAAATAAGAGCAGTTGGTGTAATTATGTACTTGGTGGTCTCAAATTCAATAACATCGTGTTCTAAGACTACAATGTTTGAACCAGAATATTTTTCCCATAGTTTTGTTGCCAACAACAAACAATGGATAAAAAAAGTTGAAGATCTAAATTTAGTGTATTTTCAGAAAAAGTTCATAAAAAGTAAATTATGTAGAGGATATAATTATATAATACTACCTAATTAAGAGTCAGTGGTGATATTTCAATTGAAAATCTGATTGAGCCTCTGCAAAAAAATTCTGTAAAGTCCCTAAAGTGCCGCATAAAATCAAATGATTGGAGTTTAGATATTTACTCTGAAGTTGAAATATCGTAAAAGTAGCAGAGAAATGAAGGGGAAACGTTAATTCTTATTATTTAGATGGAAAGGGTCACGTGGAAAACCGAATAAAAAATAGTGCACCAAAACACCTTATAGCCAATTAAATGAACAATCGCTTAATTTGCTTAATTAGCTTAATTAGGCTGGATAGGACAATGCGTTAAAGATTCAAAAGTTATTTTCCAATCAGTGCCGAGGAAACGTGAAAAAAATGTGACGTCTATGAAGACAAAGAAAAGCTGGGCGACTCTGAAGAGTCAGTCTGTTTTGCAGATCTTTGGCATCTCCGAAGTGTATTTTGTCGAAACATTTTTCGAGAACAGAAATTTCTTAATGCAAGAATAAACGCAGATTTATTTTCTTCTCTAGCTTACCAGGATAGTCAGCAGAACAACTTGAAAAAAAGTCGTTGGCTTACGATGCAGGTTCAGTGGTAGATCAAAGATTTCCGACATAGATTATTTTCCATTCTGATGCTTACTTGGAAGCAAGTGGACATTAGACTTTTGCCATAGAATACTGAATTAATGGGCCTACAGTATTTCATTTAAAAATAAAAGTTGATCAAGAATTTTCAAGTGTGCTTGAGCACCAGAATTTGAAGCTTAATTACTTAGATCAATATGCAAGTTACTTCAAAGTACAATGAAAATTACTATTCACACATAAGACATAGAACAACAATTTCAAACAACAATAAAATAGAGAAATATGAAAAGATGGAAAAGAAAACTTAATTTGAAATTGATCAATAATTATTTCTGTAAATTGTCATTCAAACATTCGGAACATTATCCCCAAATCCCCGAGTGCATTTGTAGCACTTGTAGCAAGTCACCTCGAGTAAATACAAAAAAAATGAAACGCTTGCCCAAGTCCAGATGCTCAACATTTCCCCCAAGACAGAAATGAGTCTGGTACCACAGGAATAATGGCTTATGTTTGCGTACTTGCCAATTTTTGTAATGGGGATAATGCCACTTCGAATTTGTATTGTTATGATGCTGACTTGAAAACGTTTTGCAAGATCTGAGACTACCATATGCTAGCTTACTTATCTTGTACTCAAATTGGAGGCAATCAATGCCAATTTCTTGTACAACCATCACCCAATAAATCGAGAAAGGTGGCTCTTGTTATCGCATGCAAGCCCGTTTATAACAACGGATTCTTGTCATTTTTGGTACATTATCCATTATTGGATGGATAGAAAAAATGTTGACTGAGTTTATGTTTAGTCATATATGCTGAGGATACGATTGCCATGAACTAAGGTAGTCCTAATAACCAATATGCAGACTCAAACAGTGCACATTCCACACGAAATCAATGATGTTCATTCATAGATGCATGGTCAACTTATTCTCAACTGACACAAATGAAACCAATTTATTTTCAATGCCTAAATCTACTTCTGATAGACAATTGATAGGTATGCACGTCGTTGATATAAGATGTGTAAGAGAAAGAAAGTCAATCAATCAGCATCAAGACATTCAAGACTTCTCATCGCATAAATTACTGAATGTGGTAAATGCATCAAGTCCCTCCTATGCATGTGTGTGTGCAGCGCCATATTATGCCTCAAAAGAATTGAAAGCAGGTGTTATATCTAAAAAGTGTGAGTAGTAGACCCAGACATTCTGCAGTGCAGTGGTTCAGCATAGAGCAGGCATGCAGGGATTAGGAGTAAAACTGGCGTGCAATTAGTAAGCATTGGCCAGGTGTGACGTGGTTAAGCGTAGGCTAATTATTCCAAAAATGCCACGTTATGGCCAAAAACTGAGAATATTTTTGCTGACCAAGATTATTAATCACTTGAAAGTATGAAACAAGACTCCTGATTGAATAGCCACTTAAAAGGACGGTACAAGCCTCTCCTAAAAAATTCTGACTTGAAAAATTATCACACTTACAAGTTGAACATATACGCGCCCAGTTATGCGCTTTCTTAAAATGCTATACTCAAAGTAGTGATTATAATTATTCAGTTTTGCCAAATAATTTTTTACAGTAATAATATTGTAAAAAAAGATTACCAGTTTGTCATATAACATATCAGACACGACAAGAAGATGGCAGCCTTGTTCAGTTATAAAGTTCCGTCATAATTGACTACAATTACCTATGCATATCTGATGATAGATATAAATTCTTCCTATATCAAAAGGCTTTTCGCTTAAATGAAACATCCTCAACAAAAACTTGTGATGATCAGAATAATAGAAAGATCAATCGACAACAAAATGGTAAATTCGAAGTAAGTATACAGGTGTTGAAACAGCAACTTAATTTGCATAAATAATATCAATAAAAATTTTCATACTGATGATACAGCATAATAATTGAGAGTGAATTGTACCTGTGTCTGTGTTTCATTATCATTTTAGAAACTTCGCATTACATATTAACCAGCCAAGTGCATTGATTACTGTGTTCATTTTTAAAAAACAGAAGTATAAGTTCCATATTATATTTCATAATCATCAGGTATAATTTCAAAAATGGTAAGGTATGTAGTCAAAAGATTTTTGAAGTTATTGTTAGAGGCCGCTTCTTGTAGAAATATGACACAAACAAGAAAATATAATTTAATAAAGACATAAAAGAAAATTTTTTTCAAAAAAAACTGGGCGCGTATATGTTCAACTTGTAAGTGTGATAATTTTTCAAGTCAGAATTTTTTAGGAGAGGCTTGTACCGTCCTTTTAAGTGGCTATTCAATCAGGAGTCTTGTTTCATACTTTCAAGTGATTAATAATCTTGGTCAGCAAACATATTCTCAGTTTTTGGCCATAATGTGGCATTTTTGGAATAATTTCGTTGTTTTGAGTTTCTTCGAAGAATAATCATTTTTTTCTTTTTTTTTCAGGTGAATGGACGACGTTTGTTGAACTTGAATTGTTCTACATGGATCCACCTGGACGATGCTTTTACTGCCACGAAGTCTACTATGTACAATGATAATGGAATAAATGTAAGGTTAATTATACCCTTTTTCTTTTTGTATCAACAAAGTTTAGCGGCTATTTTTATTCAGCTGCTATCAATGAGCTCCGTACTACCCATTGTGCAAATGTTAAGAACTGTGGGTGATTTTTTCACTGTCGAATATTTCACATAATTGAAAATGCCACGTGATAATTTCCTTTTGCGATAATGATTTTTTGTATGATCATATTGATATTTGAATAATGAGATTATAACAATAAAAGGGGTGCACAGATTTATTTGAATAATGAGTGTCAAAGAAACTCGTGATTTGCTAGCCAATGGATTGCGGATACTATGAAGTTCAAGGTGGTATAAAATTGATGTGGTAATGAAAATTTGAATGCAGTAAAGATTTGCAGGTAGCCACTGTTGCACTATTCCACAAATAAGATGAGTCCTACTGTAAGCATAAAAAATTTTTTTCAAAAGAAACGAATTAACGAAAAATGTCAAGTCAAGTCTTGCCGTACGTAATTTTTTGCAGTTTTTCATGAACAACACAGACAACATGCATTTGCCTCCAGGTGACCTAAAGAGCATGAATTTTCTTGCCATTCAAATTATTTTAAAAATAAACTTTACTTAATTTTTTCTTTTGTAGCATTTCACCTCACTGGAAAGGTAGACAAATTTCAAATGCACCATGGCCCATCTGCCGCCATGGACGATACTTTTGAAGGGCTTTTTTTGACATTTATTACCATAATCACAATTTAAATAATCATCAACACATCCGTCACACGTTTCAAACTTTAAAACTGATTTTGTTATATTCTGTACATTTCCAACATTCAAATCTAACAACATCTTTAAAGAACAATGCAACACCAAAGGCCAATTTTCGAAATAATGACAATTTTCATCGCATTTTCTCATACAACCTTGTTTCCACGACGTTCCGCGATCAACCGTATCGACTAAATTTCTGAGAACGTTAGCGACTTCCTCTTCTATTTCATCTTGATCTTTTTGTCTCGGTAATCGCACTTTTTGGTAAACTTTGTCCGTCAAATCCTCGTTATAATTTTCGTTGTATGCCTTATGAACCTTAACTCGACTATAAAAATCCTGCAAAGACAAATTTTTAATCTTATCAATAACATAAATCACCTTTTTGCCAACCTTTCCTGATAATCGGCAACTTCGCCTAGTACCAGTCCGACTACGCTTTTCTTTACCTTTTTCCCGATGATTCGATTGGTTGAGTAAATCTTCCGTCACCATTAGGTCCGGTAATTCGAATTCTTCATCCGTATCCATGCTAAACTGAAAGTTACCTTTTAAATTTGTACCGTCTGATAAATCAATAGCATCTGATTTTGACTTAATATCTGATAAACAGGTTTCTCGGATTAAATGTGATCTATCTGATTTCGATTCTCTATCTGATTTTGATTTTCTATCTGATTTTAATTTTATCTCTAACTCGGAATTAGTCTCTAACTCGGAATTAATCTCTAACTCTGTATAAGAATCATTTCTCTCGTCATCAAAGCCATCGAGCCAATAATACGTCTGACCATCGATCGTTTTTTGAACCCATTGACATTTTTTGCTCGATTTCTCGTTTTCAGTTGCCATTTCCGCCTGTTCGAAAATTCGCTGCAGTCTGTAAAAACACGAAAACATTTCTCTAAGTAACAGTTTTTTAACTTCAATTAATTTGCTAACTTTCGAATTAATCTGTCTTGGTAAATATTTAAAATTTTTTACCCTTTTTTTGACTTTTTTAATACTTTCGCCAAACTTTTTAACCAGGCATTGCTTCCAATAAAGCAAAAATAATTATACCTTCTCCTGATCATCCAGCATTTGTTGTTCCATCGGGCTACCATCAACCACGCAGCTCCTACTATGTCGACCCTTCTTCTCCACCAGCACCTCAAAATAGAAAACGACTTACTACTTTACATTTACCAAATAAACAAATTAATTTTATAAAATTACTCCGATCTTATCAGTGCTCCTTTGCCGCCATTTCTTAGCGTTTACTTCCTACATTCAAAGAAAAAATTATGGAAAATTTGTCGTTTTTATCTAAATATCTAATACAAGCTCACCATCTGACTAGCGGCCTTCAAATCTTGTATTTCCCGATCAGTTCCACCATCGGCAACGACCAATCCCAAATCCACGCCAGCTTTCTGTTCTTCGGCGCCCTTTTTCCGTTTTTCGTTGTATTTCTTTTTAGCCACCCGACCTTCTTCAGCCTTTTTCCCCTAAAAAAAATTATATTCCAAAGAAAGAACTTTCAATGTGCGGATTGAATATTTTGATCAATAAATAGTCAGAGACAGACATCAGCAAGCAAATGAATAATGATAATTTTCGTGAATGCAAAAAATACCCTGCCCCTATTGAAACAAAAAAATGCGGCGTGGCACACCACAATGTCTGTCTGGTAAACGAATCTCAATAACTTACTTTTTCCGCATTGCACAACAGATATTTCAATTTTCTCGCCATCATAATTAACCCAAATTTAATTTTAATCGCAAAAAATTATCTCTTAAAACGCGCAATCCACAACAATCTAAAGTTAAAAAATTTTTTTACAGTAACCAGTGCACGTTCTCAAAATCAATAAGAAAATCATTCAGGCCTACGACTTTTTGTCTTACTTATCAATTTAATAGTTGCCATATTGGATTTTAAGAATTTTTATTCAATGCATAGAATAATATGAAAAGATAGTTACATGCTGAGTTCGAAAATGCTGAGTTACATGCTGAGTTAAATGCTGAGTTAGTACACATGCTGAGTTCGAAAATCGCAAAATAAAAAGTTGTATCTCGAATAGAACATTGTTTATAGCTACTTGTTTTTTATTACATACATCATTTATGCAAATTTTTAGCTTATGATGGGATATTTCGAAAAACAAAAACATGCGTCGGGGAGAACAAAATATGCTCTTTTCAATGGTGCCACTTAAAATCGCTAAATCGAAAAAATTTTTTTGTAAACAACGTTTATGCAAATTTCTAGCGTACTTTACATTTTTTTCAAAAAACAAATATCAAAACTGGGGGGTAGAAAAAAAGCTCGTTTCAATGGTGCAACAAAAAATTTAAAAATCGCAAAAAAAAATTTTTTTAAAGTACATTTTCGCTTTGTTTACACTTACTTTACGCCGAACGTACCACATGTTAAGGTGGTTTACTCTGGGCATTTTACTCAGCTATCGAACAAAAAAAGAATTAGGTTTCTACGACTTATACAACTCGAGATATTTATTGTCTCACATGCCCCAACTCGGCCAAATTTTCATATTTTGTATGATAATTAAGTTTACACTGCATATTTTCGAACAGCCAAACAGTATGTTGTACAACTCGACGAGCTGCATCCAACGGAGTATAAATCGTCGAGAAAGACCGAATATTCGCGACGTTATTGCCAGTCGGAGTTTTGAGATTTTTCTTTACACTGGAATAAGGTCGCATTTGCATATTTCAAAAAGTTTGGATAACAGTCCCGAGATATGACCCTACTGAACGTACTGATACCACATTTGAGCTGATCGGTCAGAATACGCACTAATGCCAAGAATCAGAATTTTCACTTCTATAGTTTGTTTCATAACTTGGGCTACAGTACACCTACAGTATGATATGTGGTACCATCATGTAGAGCTCATCGAGTTCTATATCCTTGCAAATTTTCATGTCTGTCCGGTGAATAGTCTTTTCACAATTCCGTCCCGAATGCGATTTTTGCATTGCCCATTCTCAAACATATTAAGGCAGGCACTGCCGTGCCTGCCTTGATTCTGCAGTAGTTAAGCTTGCGAAACGCATGCCGTGGTCAAGTATAGGCTTGGCTTGCAGTGGTTAAGCATAGAACAGAAATAGTCCTCAACTTATGGTGTCCAGAAGTAAGGATGGAAGTTTGATGAACAGATGCGCCCCACAAAGATGGAAGTGGGCCAGATAAGTGGGCACTAGCCTCCAAAATTCACAATACAACCCAACATTATGTTTCTTACAATTCAGGAATTTCCATCTAATGTTTTACCGAAATCAGCAACTTTTATGATTTTCAGAATTCGGGATTTTCTCTGCAATTCACGACATGTCAAATGATTTAGACATTCTAATGCTATTTTTTTATCAAGTTCGAATATTCTTTCGGGACAATAATCTGTTTTGACTATATTTTCAAACTCTAAATTTTCAGTGTGAATTTACTTTTTTTCATTCTAATTCAATAATTTTGAGGAATTTTAACATATTTTCCCGTTTCAAGCTATTTATACATGGAACATATTGAGATGTTTTACTGACATGCTTCTTATTTTCAAACTTGGAGTAGAAAAATGTGAAAAGTAATGAATATTTCGCAACATGAAGAATCTCTTGATGAACATTTTAGGACATTTCACAAAAACTTCTAAGTCATATTTGACAACAAGACCCAAAATATAAGTTTATAGCATTTCAAACCCTGCTTTTCAGACACTACAGTCAGTTGGCAGACAATGATGTAGGTCCATAATAAATCTCTTATTCAAACACATAATTAACACAGATACTGACTACAATGGAAGGAATGAGATTCAGGCTATTGCTGACGTGCATGAAAAACTTCAGGATAGAGGGAAACCTTCCTTCGCACTTTTCTTAAGGCAATCAAGAAAACACCTGAGCATCCATTTCAGCAGGATGATCAATAGTAACAAACACTTAGAATTTATCAAAATCAGCATACAAGACAACTCAGAAAATTCTTACCGAAGTCAAAGACGGACTGGATGTCCAATTTGGATAGGAACAAACACGCCAAGGAATTGTATTGAAAATTTTATTGATAATATTGCCTAGTTGTTGCACATGCTGTGCACTGATCCTGGATTTGAAGTATAAATACCACAAGGCCAGATAGGTAGCCAGCAAATGTCCAACATCTTCAATCGTCCAATTGAATGTTGTCATGTGAGCCAAAACGATTTTCCAGTCGAAAATGTCAAATGGATTTGAAAAACAGTAGCTCATCCGTGGTAACTGAATTTCATCGATCTGTGCAAGGCGATAACTCGTTTCGAATTCAATGCCCGAAGAAATACACTTTATCTCTCTATAAATTTCTAAGCCTGCATATCCCATACTCAAAAAGGTTACAATGAGCCAGAATGCAGTTCGTGCTTTAGATCTGCTGTATCGTAAATGGGAGACTCCATGCAGAGTGCTTTCTTTCTCAAACTGATATTTGGAAATATCCGAAAAATTCATTTTGATTAAATGCTGACCATTCGACACCAATTATTCACTTACCTTCCATTTTATACTCATATAAATTTATTAAAAATTTAGTTCAAATGAACAAATATAGAATAATATTTTAATAACTCAGGCACAAAAAATCAGAATTTTCATTTGAATTTCCCCAGACGATATGGATATTTAGCTATTGGAGTAAATGTATAATTTAAAACGTGAATTTTATAACATAGGAACTATATTAATTCATTTTTGTGTTCAGAAATAAAAGGATCTATAGATAGAAATATGATGAATAATTGGTTTGTGGAGTATGACTAGTTGAAACAAGCCCATATAAATCAAAGTGTTTAAATGTTTCACCCACAGGGGACTTGACTCCCAGCTTGGACAAGGTAACATACACGATCCAGTTAGTATTAAAAAATTCAATGATATGTTCTCTTGGGGTTGCTTCAATAGATTTGATTACTACCAGCTCCACTTCGATGATCAAATATCATGATGAGCATCACTTCCGGGTGTGTTCTATCCATTATTTTTCTAGTTTCCTGTTTTGTTCCAAATCAAGGGCAAACTCAAAACCATTTGTACTAATACAAAAGAAGCATTTGATATACAAAGTTGTCATGTGAAGAAACTAATACTGTCCCCCAGTTACAAGGTTCACATCAGCAAAGTCGAAAGGACGTTTGAGGCCTGTAGAGGCTACACATAGGTGTTAGAAAATCTACAAGGTGTAGGTAGATTAAAAACTTGTAGCTACAAGTTAATCTGGGCACCAAACTAATGCTCAACGCTTTCTGGGGAGAAGTACAAAATATCAATTTTGACTGTTTTATTTTTGTAATTTTGTTGTATTTTAAACTGCAATAACATAGACAAAACTGTTATCCACAACGCCCCCAATGATGACTGCATTTTTGGACATTGCAAGGTTGAAAAATGTGCTAAATATGCCTCGAAAAATACGTCTATTTTTTCAAGGTAGTTACTTGATTTTCTGTACCTCCAATACCCATTTTATAGCGGAGCTTGAAGGATTCTTTAAAATATCTAGCACATTTACAAGTTTTTTTGGAGCAAGGCACTTCTCTAATGGTGCAGACCTTTTTGTTGCAAGACTAGATCAGTAATCAAACAAGACAATAAAATTTTGTGACATCTTATTTGACGGTGCTTGGCCCTGTCCTTAAATTACGTCTTTCAATTTTTCCATCCTCAGTCTAGTTGCTTTGAACGTTTATATGAAGTATAAAACGCGATAATATAAATTGATTTTCTACAAGGATTGTATTTAAAAGTATTTTTTTCCCCTAATTTTTTGTTACTGTGAGCAGTTATTGAGCAGAGTGCATTACTGAAGTGCAGTTTCTAGACCAAAGCATAGATCAATATAGCAAATTGAATATGTATCTAATGAGTAATGTTTCTACCGGACTAAATAGTATCTGTTCATACACAACCAATGTTCATAAAATATACTGCAAAAATATATTGCGGACATAGCCAAGATAAGTTTCAACTTTTATCGAATACGTCAATGAACAATGCGAGGTCAAACATTTATTCAGTACTTATTTTAAAAGCTATAAACATAATCTAGAATAGCATTCTTCAATCTGTGAATTAGAAATAGCATCAATAATTACAAATTATTTCATATTCCGTGCCAAGTATAGTGCTGAGTCAGAGTTGTACGATTCGCTTACTCGCTGGATTATGCTGCACTTACCTACTCGGATAGGGCCAGCCATAGGATGGAAGAACCTGACGAGAACATTAATACAGGCCACCCTAATGCCCAATAGTAATAACTACAGAAAAAGTTAGGTTCCTGACGTCAACACCAAAGGACGAGAAAAACTTTATTTCAGCAAAAGGAAAAAATGCATGAAAGCCGAGGCTCAGGAATACACCTGCCGTTTATTTTTCGGGCCACTGTGAAATGCAGGAAAAAGCCGCAAATCCTGTCACTCTTGGTCGATTCTATTTTGCTTTTTAGCCATGGGAATGTATGAAGACGTTTCTGTTTGGCCTGAGTGGGAAAATGAGATTGGGCGGGTGAATTTTTCGCTTGGAGGGGACAAGAAACAGGGGCGATGCATGTCTCAGGATGGGAGGTTTGGGGCTTGCTGACGTCGTTTTAGCTAGAACTGCAGATACCACTACTTTTACTCTGGGAAAGGCTAGCTGCAAAATGAATTTTACGATTTTCTTGTGCTTTGAGAGTAGGAAGAGAAGTTTTTCGCCTGGGGAATGTGTTGGGGTCTGTTGCTGGGAGGGGACAAGAAACAGGGTCGATGCATGTATCAGAATGGGGGATTTGGGGCTTGCTGACGTCGTTTGAGCTAGAACTGCAGATACCATTATTTTTACTTTGGAAAATGCTATCTGCAAAAGGAATTTTACGATTTTTTCGTGCTTTGGGGGTAGGAAGAGAAGGTTTTCGCCTGGGGAATGTGTAGTTTAGTGTTGGTTCTAGGGGAACAGCTGCCGTTTGTGCAAATTAATTGGGGCATCTTAATTCGGCTACCGAGGTGTGAATGGATCAAAATAAAGTGCTTCACATAATTTTATAGGAATGTTTGGGTGTGAATCCCAGACACCCTTGAGACGATAGATTAATAAATGAAAATATATCTAATAAATGAATATCACATACTGTACAATTTGTATTTACATTATTGCTTCAGCATGTACGTTACACCTACTCGGATAGGGCCAGCCATAGGATGGAAGAACCTGACGAGAACATTAACACAGACAACCCTAATGCCCAATAGTAATAACTACAGAAAAAGTTAAGATCCTGACGTCAACACCAAAGGACGAGAAAAACTTTATTTCAGCGAAAGGAAAAAATGCATGAAAGCCGAGGCTCAGGAATACACCTGCGGTTTATTTTTCGGGCCACTGTAAAATGCACAAAAAAGCCGCAAAATTGAACATTGAGAAAATGAACTAAAATTGGTCAAACTGTAACTATAGACGCTTGTATATTTTTTCATAGAAAAGAGACAAAATTTATGTTTATCTGCTCTATTTCATATGACCACAAGAAGAAGAAAAATGAGACGTATGTAAAATAAACCCTATGTACATAATGCTGAAGAAGATTGAAGTTCAACAAACACAGCTTCAGGCAACTGCACTACATTCCTCCGTTCAAGCACAAAAGCGTCGTGGGCAGCAGCGAGGCTTTCACAACTGAATAACCGTCATGGTTTTGTGGTCATGACCAGGTGCAACAGCGTAAAAATTACGAACTGGCACTAGCGTATAAGTGATTCTTTCGAAATTTTTCATCACAGGGTCATTAACTGTTCAACAATCTGAAGTTAGTAAAGTTAGTGAAGTTTCGCATTACGATTTCAACAAAAAATCTACCTCTTTTTGATGTTGCTTATGGCATCAATCGCTGAATGACATTTGTCGGGGTTGCCATAGGTGCACCTGTTCAGCTTCCGGCGTCAGTGCACAGGTGGTAGGACGCAGGGAAAAGTGGCAGAAAGAAGGATAAAATTTACATAGAAATGTGTGGCCACTGTTTCGCGAGTTTTGTGTTTATTATTCAGTGTGAAAGATATTATGATTTTTATTGGAGCGTCGCCGCTGCTTCGGTCACCTGTTTCCGCCTACTGTATGCTTCTTTCGCCACGTCTCTTGCTTTAATTTATTCTCAATTTCCACGCTCACATGCCTTTTAATCTACAGTATTCTTTGCCGCCTCTATGTTTTTTAGTTTTTCATGTATTTTCCGTTTTCCATGCATTCCTCCTAAATCTTCAGTCTGGGTCAGGATTTCTGTACTTTCTACATGGGCAGGTGTGTTTACGCGTTTTGGAGGGGATTATTGTACCTACAGAATGTGTATTCTCATGTGCATTACGAGGGCCAGGTGCCAATGTGCAAATTATTATGTCTGTCTTTAATTGGGTCAATGGGGTGTGGGATGATCAAAATAAAGTGCTTCACATAATTTTATAGGAATGTTCGGGTGTGAATCCCAGACACCCTTGAGACGATAGATTAATAAATGAAAATATATCTAATAAATGAATATCACATACTGTACAATCTGTATTTACATTATTGCTTCAGCATGTACATTACATTTCCCTCCTTCCGAAGTTGAACGTCCTCGTTCAAAGGGGTCGAGGGAGAGAGGGTTTTGGGGTGGAAGACTTGGAGGGATAAGGGATTTTGTCTGAAGGATTGACCCGCCAGGTTTACATGAAGGGGAAGTGCTTTGATTGATAACATCAGCTTTCTTAAGTTGCTTAACTTTTCGTTTGATGCTTTGTTTTGCTTTTGGTGGTTTTCGAAAAAGGGGTCTGTGTCTGTGTTTATAATTACTTGTACCAATGCTGTGGGAGACAAGTGGCCTGTGACTCACATGTGTTTTCGACTCAGTGTGAAGGGGCTGATATTTGGATAAGAATTTGATTAACTCAGGTTTTTCAATTTCAATCCTGTCACTCTTGGTCGATTCTATTTTGCTTTTTAGCCATGGGAATGTATGAAGACGTTTCTGTTTGGCCTGGGTGGGAAAATGAGATTGGGCGGGTGAATTTTTCGCTTGGAGGGGACAAGAAACAGGGGCGATGCATGTCTCAGGATGGGAGGTTTGGGGCTTGCTGACGTCGTTTTAGCTAGAACTGCAGATACCACTACTTTTACTCTGGGAAAGGCTAGCTGCAAAATGAATTTTACGATTTTCTTGTGCTTTGAGAGTAGGAAGAGAAGTTTTTCGCCTGGGGAATGTGTTGGGGTCTGTTGCTGGGAGGGACAAGAAACAGGGTCGATGCATGTATCAGAATGGGGGATTTGGGGCTTGCTGACATCGTTTGAGCTAGAACTGCAGATACCATTATTTTTACTTTGGAAAATGCTATCTGCAAAAGGAATTTTACGATTTTTTCGTGCTTTGGGGGTAGGAAGAGAAGGTTTTCGCCTGGGGAATGTGTAGTTTAGTGTAGGTTCTAGGGGAACAGCTGTCGTTTGTGCAAATTAATTGGGGCATCTTAATTGGGCTACCGGAGTGTGAATGGATCAAAATAAAGTGCTTCACATAATTTTATAGGAATGTTTGGGTGTGAATCCCAGACACCCTTGAGACGACAGATCAATAAATGAAAATATATCTAATAAATGAATATCACGTACTGTACAATTTGTATTTACATTATTGCTTCAGCATGTATGTTACACCTACTCGGATAGGGCCAGTCATAGGATGGAAGAACCAGACGAGAACATTAACACAGACAACCCTAATGCCCAATAGTAATAACTACAGAAAAAGTTAAGATCCTGACGTCAACACCAAAGGACGAGAAAAACTTTATTTCAGCGAAAGGAAAAAATGCATGAAAGCCGAGGCTCAGGAATACACCTGCCGTTTATTTTTCGGGCCACTGTAAAATGCACGAAAAAGCCGCAAAATTGAACATTGAGAAAATGAACTAAAATTGGTCAAACTGTAAGACAAAATTTATGTTTATCTGCTCTATTTCATATGACAGCAAGAAGAAGAAAAATAAGACGTATGTAAAATAAACCCTATGTACATAATGCTGATAAAGAAGATTGAAGTTCAACAAACACAGCTTCAGGCAACTGCACTACATTCCTCCGTTCAAGCACAAAAGCGTCATGGGCAGCAGCGAGGCTTTTAAAACTGCATAACCGTAATGATTTTGTGGTCATGACCTCGTGCAACAGTGTGAAAATTACGAACTGGCACTAGCCTATAAGTGATTTTTTCGAAATTTTTCATCACAGGGTCTTTAACTGTTCAACAATCTGAAGTTAGTAAAGTTAGTGAAGTTTCACATTACGATTTCAACAAAAAATCTACCTCTTTTTGATGTTGCTTATGGTATCAATCGCTGAATGACATTTGTCGGGGTTGCCATAGGTGCACCTGTTCAGCTTCCGGCGTCAGTGCACAGGTGGTAGGACGCAGGGAAAAGTGGCAGAAAGAAGGATAAAATTTACATAGAAATGTGTGGCCACTGTTTCGCGAGTTTTGTGTTTATTATTCAGTGTAAAAGATATTATGATTTTTATTGGAGCGTCGCTGCCAAAAGCCCTTTATAATATTATTATTATTGTTTTTTGGCGTCGCCCATCCCATTCCCAATACAAGTTGAACCGGTAACTTGTATTGTTTTGTGAGCATAGTGGGGGCTCTCATAAGTTTAGGAGTGGAGACTTGGGTAGGATCTCCTGAGGTAAGTGCCAAGGTGTTCTGCCTGAGGTTTGGTGAAGTACTGGCGTGTATCTGGTGAGACGTGTGAGAGAGTTTTGGTTTATTGTTGTTGTTAGCCTGTGGTCAGAACTGTTGCAACTTCCTTTGTCTAAACCCAAAGGTCGGTTACATCATCTTCAACCCACAGCAGCCTAACACATTATCGATGTTAGCATGAAGATATGGGAAGCTGAAACCCGGCCTTCCGACCTCGTGCTGGCCCCGTCGGGGACAGGTCTAGTGCTTGGGATAGAATTACATTTCAGGCTTCAGGCAACAGCGATACACAAGCACGGGAAAATTTTTTGTATTTTTCATTTGAAAACACGTAGAAATGCATTTCTGTACAGGAGTCTTTTTAGCTTGCACTGTGAAATTTTATAAGAAAAATCTGGTTGCTGTGTGCAGGAAACCATAATCATCACTCATTTATGAGGCACTGATATTTAGAGCGTGCAAACCTTATTTATGTGCTCCGTTTTCAAAAGTTTTCTGGATAATGGCGAGCACTTCTGCTTTTCTGAAATATAGTTGCATTCGGATCAATATTCAGTTGTTCCTGGATGCCTATTTTTTGTACTTCATCTTTGGTCTTTTTAGTACCAATCCTGAACTTTGCAAACCACTACTACTGTCTGATTTTTCCTTACATTTTCTCAACAAATTTTTTCCAACGTATTCCCTCATTAGCGTTTATTTTTCTTTGCATTTCTTTTTTTGTCTTTTCTGTGTCTTGCGTATGCCTTTGTTTATGTTTTTGAATTTTTCCTTATTGTTTACTTTTCACTAATGAAACCAGGCATCATGAAAAAAGTGTTTTAATTGTTGCGTCTGGAGGCCACCCATCCTGTAACGTGTGTAATGCAAAAGGTATCTACAGTAATAGAGTGAACTGTGTGCACTAATACCAGAAGCGCGAACCTCTGACATTACACTCTCTGCAAGCCAGTCAGTGTCCTTACTTAAATCAGAATGTAATCATAACTACAGTAAGACACTGTGCATGTCTCTGATCAGTTTATAGTAGTAATACATGCCCCTCCAGGGCGTATGGTTAAGCATATACACATGTTAAAGTATAGGAAGTAGGCGGAGCTACAGTAGGGTGGATAGGTTACTGTATGGGGGCGGAGCTACAGTGGGCGGAGCTACAGTAGGGTGTTACGCAATGCTTATGTAACTATAGTAGGGTGTTACGCAATGCTTACGTAACTACAATAGGGGTGTTACACAATGCTTACATAAATACAGTAAGGTGTTATGCAATGCTTATGTAACTACAGTAGGGTTGCAATGCTCGCATAAATACAGCAGGGTGTTATGCAATGTTTATGTAACTATGCTTACATAAATACAGTATGGTATTATGCAATCTTACATGTAACTACAGTAAAGTATCAAGCAATCACATGTGTAACAGCTGAGAATATCCCCATATTTTGTGTACACCCTGTAATATGTCATTTTTCGTAAATTTGTGCATGGTTAAGCATACAGGTTCAAAGCTGTTCCGAGTTACTGTAATAGTTGAGTTACAGTAATAGTTGTGTTACTGTAGATCTAAAGAGGAGAGGTTAACTATATGTTGTATGGAAAAACAAAAATCGAGGGGCAAGTGGTGTACAAAAGTGAACAGGTAAGGTAAAAACGAAAACTGATTTAGAAAAAAATGGATGTACAATATGCATGTACTGTATAAAAAAAAAGGTGAAGCAAAACAAAAATCGATCTGGAAAAACTAGACATACGCTGTGCACATAGTATCCAAATGTGAAAGGTAAGGCAAAAAAAACGAAAATCGACCTGGAAGAAAGAATGGACATACAATATGCATGTAGTGGACAGAGGCAAAACGTTTCTATAGTTACTGTGGGTTGCATACAAACAAAAATCGATCTGGAAAAACTAGACATACACTATGTAGTGTCCAAATGTGAAAGGCAACACCGCAAAAATGAAAATCAATCTGGAAAAAAAGTGGACATACAATATGCATGTACTGTACAAAAGTAAGAAAAGGTAGGTAAAAATGAAAATCGATCTGGAAGAACAATGGATGTAAAATGTGCATGTACTGTACAGAGGTAAAAAAGATTGCATAAGAAAATGAAAATAGGTTGCACAAAACAGACATGCCAGACAGTATCATTGGAAATTTTGTCCATTGATAGGGATGCATGGATTAGCATACAGGTTGGAACCTGTGTTGGAGTTGAGCTACAGTAATATGGGTGGTACCATAGGGTAGGAAAGAATAAAGGAGCAAAAAACGACAAGGGAAAAAAGATGTGCAGACAAAACGATATTGATCGAAGAATACTGTATATTGCCAGGCAAAAATGCCTGCAAAAGTAATGCATGAAAAACGAAAATCTATTCGAAAGAACGTGTTAAAAAACCCCAGAAAAGGTTATTGATCTGAAAGAGAACATGGGGGAGCAAAGAAGAAGAGCAACTGTACTGGACAAAGGAAAAAAGTCATAATGGATGATCTTTCAAAAATCCTATGTTTTGTTCTCTTTTTATCGCAAAATATGTAGGGCAGAAAAGAATAACAGAACAAAAACGTTATTTATCGAGGAGTGCTGTATGTTGCCTAGAAAAAATGCTAGGAAAGGTAAGGTATGAACAGAAAAAGGTCAGAGAACACAATGTGCTGGACAAAGAAGAATAGGTTCAGAAAAAAAACGTTATCATTTCAAAAAGTGCATATACTAGTCAGAGGAGAATAACATGTACAAAAATGTTGCCATCTCAAATAGCACACACATGATGGACAAAGGTGAAAGACGTGCAGAAAATATGTTATTGATTTCATTGGACACTGATTTCTGGCCGTAAACAAAACTTGCTCTTTGGAGGTTGGCGAATCTCCAAAAGCCATAAAAAGGTTAAGCAACTGTGCTACACTAGAATCATAATAGTAATACAGAAAGCTTGTATACCTTATCCAATGGGCATCATAAACGAAAAAAGGGGCAAAGTCTAAGTATTCTTAGAACATGTGCAATCTTTTTCTATCAGTAATATCCTTTTTTAAACTTACAGTAAGCTGTGTAATTCAAATTTTATAGTAATCATTGTATTAAAATCTCGAAATTTAATAAATTATTAAATTAAAATTAATTTAATAAATAATCTAGCATCTGTCTAAAGTAATTTGGCGTCTGCAAGTGTGTTTGATCTATTTGATCTAAAATGATTGTGCTTATATAACAAGTTTGGTTTGGAGTGTAAAAATTGTAGCAGTTTTTTTTGCTACATAATTCCGGTAACCTCAATATACATGGTGCTCAAAACATCACTCAACAAGACAGAGAATGTGTTAGGTCTAAATTTCCATTAAAAGCTGATACATTGAAATTTTTGTCTGTATTTTCACTCCAAAACAGTTCACCTCATTGAAAAGATGTACAAAGCTAAAAAATATGTTTCATTTTTGGTTGGTCACTTGGAAGCATGTGATAGTAGCATCCTGGTAAACCAGTCTGATATATGTTTTATTTATCGACATTCTTTTATAATTTGCAAATTTTCTATGAGTTTTCGCTCAAACCCCATTTTAAAAACAACGTAACCACTTTTTGTAAAAGTAATGAAAACCACGAAACAAGTAGCCACCACTCGAGGTAAAATACACCTCCTCCAGATAAAAAAAAGCAATTGTAATGTACCTGCTAAAGCAGTACTGTAAATATGTAGCATACTGTATGTAATAGACATTTATTAGATATTATTTAATTTTCACATTTTATCGTCTCAAGGATGTCTGGGATTCACACCCAAACATTCCTACAAAATTACGTGAAGTACTTTATTTTGATCCGTTCACACCCCAGTAGCATAATTAAGATGCCCTAATTAATTTGCACAAATGGCGGCTGTTCCCCTAGATCCTACACTAAACTACACATTCCACAGCTACTGTAATCCCCCGTAAAAATCGTAAACAACACCTGCACACAGTAAAATACGTAGAAGCCCCGCCGTACAGTAGTCTCAAGTGTAATGGTAGCGGCAGCCCCACAAAACATGTGTATACAGAGAAACCGATACAGGAAGCATGCACAGAAGCACAGAGGTGTGGCCAAGCCCACCGTAGAAAGCAAGCGAAGCACAGAAAGCATAGGGTACCAGAAAAGCGTTAGAGAGGCGTAACTAAGTAAGCATAAAAAGCGTAGCAGGAAATGACGATTGGCGGAAGAAGATGGACAGAAGCTCGACCTCCCGCGACGCCCAGGGAGTGGCCAGAATCGCCGTATAAAAGAAGAAGAAAAGCGTGATTTTATTCATTCTTGTATCGTTCAATTTTTCGACCCCGCGCCCTTATTTGCAAGCAACCGTCTTCGAAAGCAATTAAACCGTGTCATGTATTTTTTTATTTGCAAGCAACCGTTTTGTATTCGATGTTCAAGCAACCGTCGATTGTTCGTATATTATTGCCCCGTGTTTGTAACCGTACGCCAGCGCCCCCGTCCCGTTATTTGTCCCCGCCGTATCGACCGATTGGTTAATTGGTTAGAAGTAAAGTACCTCACACTAATCTGGTCGTTACATATTTTGGTGACCGTACCATTACGTTAACCAGTGGAACTCCCTGCCCCCAATTAGGTGTACTCTTATCCGGGCATTTAGAAGCATTAGATAATACAGTAGTAATCATTTCCTACAGTAAGACAGTATTCGTAGAAAGCAAACTGGAAATCCCCTCCAACGAGACATTAAGCGATACATTTAAACGAATACATTGTGAAACAAAAATTGAAGCATTTAAGCAGAAATCCCATCGTAAACCAAGAATGACCCACCAAATGCAAGATCATTTAGGAGAAATCGTTAGAGAACAGATAAACGATTTGTTTTCAGAACATTTTCCTACCCTACGCACACAATTGAATCAGAATACAGTAAACCCTACCCTAATAGACGATCTAAGAACAGCAAACATTTGTAATAACATGGCAAACAATTTCTACGCGAAACCTACAGTATTCACGGGCGGCGTGACCCAACATTTTGGTGAATGGAACAAAAGATTAGAACAATTCATGGCACTCCAAGGCATGAAAGATACAGACGTACAGTTAAAATTGGCATGTTTAGAGATTCATTTAGGAGGAGCTGCGTTAGCAAAATTCAAAAGTTTAGCAAATTCTGAAAACCCTCCCCACACATACAAGCAGTATAAAGTCGCATTACAGGCATTTTTCCCAAACAATAGAGATAATGAGCTACATCAACAATTCCTACGCGAAAGAAAACAAAAGCGATCAGAAACAGTAACGGAATTCTTATTTGATCTAGAACATCTCGCAACCCTCGCCTACCCTAACTTTAACACAGACGCATGAGAAATGATCATAAAACCCCTCTTTGTAGAAGGCATGCAAAACGAAATCAGGGAAGCAATTAAGTATAGAAGGTTCGCAACTCTAAAAGAAATGTCAGACGAAGCAGCTTACATTGAACAGCAAATTCTTAGAAATGAGTTAAAATCTAATGTCCTTCCCTTCATACCCCCAAAACCCGAACCCATCTTTTCCCTCACCAGAAACACAGACCAACAGGATCTTTTGCATCAGTTAGAACAACAAGTAAAAGATTTACAGTTGCAGATCAAACAAAAACCCCAACCCCCACAACAAAGTAGCTACAACAATCTCGGTAACAACACTTACAGTAGGAATAATGCTTACAGGAACAATACCACCCCCAGGCAACCCACATGCTTCCAGTGTGGACAAATCGGACACGTAGCTCGTAAGTGTAAATCAGTAGGCACCCGAAAATCATGTGAAATCTGTTTCCGTAATAATCACAGTACAGGTGATTGTAAAAGCCCATGCATCCACTGCTCCCAAACAGGACATAGATCAGATAACTGCCCTTCAAAACCCTACTCCAATTTTCAATGTTTTATATGCAAGCAGAGAGGTCATACAAGCAGGTATTGCCCAAATCAGCAAAGTCGTAATATTCAAAATAGCATTGAGTATAGGCAACCCCAACCCCTCATGGACATTGATGACCCCGCATTTTACTCAAAATTACCCGCCATAACTAACGGCCCTCAGACTACTTTAGGAACTATCATGCCCAACACCCACCGCCGTAGTGACGAATACATCCTTGATCTGGATGTACCCGATTGGTGCACCATGTCACCACCCCCCACGCCTGAAGCTGCAAAAATCGAAAAATCGCCGCCCACCATCCCTGTAGGCTACAAGATCCCCCGCAAGCAAGACACAACGCCGCCCATCGCCCCCGAAACCCCGTCGAAAACAGGCCGCAACTTGTTATCCCTTCTCCATGGCCTGACCCCCGAACCCTACCAATTCCGCCCCCGCCAAACACTTCTACCGACCCCCATAAGTAAGCAAGTCCAAACCCCATCCCATAACTCAACTTCTAAAGTTTTACAGAATGTTCAGATTTCAAACCGGCCACCCCCCCAGCGCAAAACCGCAAAACGACAACACCAAAAGCCCCAACACCAAACCCGCCACAACGAAAACATACAGTGCCCCGCCGCCTCCACTAAAACATTCTATTGGCCGATGTTTTGTATTTTTCTTTGTATAATAATCCCCACATCGTGTAGTGCCCAATTTCAGATGTGTGGAACTTCATTGAGCGGTCACTCAGTCAGCATACCAAAACTTGTATCATGCATGCCCCCTTCCACAGTAGACAAACCCGTACAAACATTCGGAAAAATCTATATCCCCTCCACTAAGCCCCACATTACAGATGCATACAAATGCAGTGTTCGCAAACGCAAAATTTGTACTAATACAGGATTTTTTGGATCAAAAGGTATTGTCTTCCACCAAACCGAAATTGCAAAATCTAACCCCACATGTTTGTAAGGCAATCGTTATAGACAAAGAACACAACGGCCAAAAATTATACGAAACCCAACCAGGATTTTGGTCAACAAACAACTCCCTAAGCATAGAATACACATGGTGTTGTACAGACCATTGTACCTCAGTCACTAACGTTATCATAGAAATAGGACAAATAGCATCTTGGAATGGAAAATCTATGACAGGTACATTAGGTGACCTAGGGTCATGCAAACCGACATCAGGTCATTGTGTCACAGCCGACGGATCCATTATCTGGAATGAAACAGCATTTGAAAACTTAAGCCCTTTCGAATACAAAAATATACATCCCATCAAACTCACGCAAACACACATGATAATAGAAGAACTACAAGGTGCATTCTCGGTTAAAAATACAGTTTTTTCGAACCCCAATTGCCCAGAAATCCAAGACAGCATTCTAACCGAACAAGGCATTATTGTACAATTAGACAAAAGCACACCACATCGTAACGCATTTCTAACCCCAAAAACCAACGAAACTCATACTACACTATACGATTTTGATGATTTTGAACCCATCAATGCAAAACTAAACTATCTAGCAGATAAAATACAGGAATTCGAAATTCAAAATTTCAAAAATGTATGGAATGAATTATGCAGACAGGCACAGCGTCACCTTGATCTCGTATGGCAAATTTTACGTCTTGATCCAACCCTTGGAGCACGTGCATTCCTACAGCGAACGGACATAATAGCAGAATTCACAGGAGAAGCCCTCACAGTCTGGCCCAGCAAGCAGGTAAATGCATCCAAAGTCTTTTACAACCATGAAATCAACCAAACATGCTACAAACTTTTGCCCATTCTCGTAGGAACTGAACTCATGTTTTCAAACCCAGGAGGCAATGATTTGACCCCTTTCTCACAAACCGTTGACTGCCATCACATGCATGTAGATCTTTACAAACAGAATAATACATGGGTCAGTGAAACAGGATCCCCGCATGTCACAAATTTACCTTTAGAAATCGTCTGGAACCAAAATTTCTCCCTTTTTCATTTTAATACACCCGCCATTTTTCATGATCAACTTGCAACTATTTCAACCAACTTACTCTTTTTGAAACAATGCATTTACAAAACTCACACACTCGAAAACATTGTCAAAAAACTCATCAATTACACCGCCCAAATGTCTCTCAATTCCGATACAGTTTACAACATGATCTCAGGCACTGGCCAAGCACTCGGAAATACACTCTCTGGCGCCGGTCAAGGCATAGAACATGTAATTACCGGTACCACCCAAAGTCTCACAGACGGATTAAACAATTTACTCAAAGGACCCCTGCAAATCATTATCAATCTTGCCATCATTACTGTAGTTTTTGCAGGCGTCTCTTATTCTTTTCTCGTTCTCCGGAAATATTCCCCCTCTCCAAAGCACCATGCCGCAACTGAACATGCATACGAAATACCATCAAACAACAGACATTTACATGAGACCATTCCCCCATCATTCGGCCATGCTCTCTCAGAATTAGCTAATGGTCATGGGGCACAAACACAGCAGAAATACGTCCTTGTCGATATTGATACCCCCTGAACTCCTGCAATCGAACTCATTAATCAAATTCACCAATCTGCATCAAATAAGCCACCCCAAAACATACCTGAGAAACATACCCCTCATATTCCAATCACACTTAACGGCAAATTAATGACAAAAGGCATGATTGACACTGGTGCAGTTTACTCACTCATTGATTCCCGAATTGCTCAACTTTTACAGTTAGACATGAAACCCCCGCTAGTCCAAGCAAAAGCAGCAAATAATCTTCCGATTCACTTTGTAGGAACCACTTTTGTCACAGTGACAGCCCAAACAATCCAGGAAACAATCATGGTCCATGTCCAAAAAGATTGCACAGCAGACATCCTTTTAGGCAGAAACTTTCTCAGTCAATTTTCGGAATACACTATCAACAAACAAAAATCACAGGTCAAATTTGGCAATGTTATACTACCTTGTGATGGCCTAGAATATAGCCCTCTTTCAACTCGTGGTGGAACTTATTTGGATGAGAAATTAGAATTACCACCCCGTACAGTAACCGAATTTACTGTCCCCTTGCCCAAATCGTACTTACAGGTCAAACAGCTTGAATTC
The DNA here is from genome assembly GCA_963922205.1 of Romanomermis culicivorax. NCBI lineage: Eukaryota > Metazoa > Nematoda > Enoplea > Mermithida > Mermithidae > Romanomermis > Romanomermis culicivorax. Next base: position 1,220,538 of record CAWUHX010000008.1, on the reverse strand, counting down.
ACCCCGAAACCCAGACAGAATCCCAAAGTCCATTTCGCAGCTTGTATCTCGGAGAATCAAAACAGTCGCATACGCATATCCATTCTGAACACACAAGAAACAGCTCAAATTCTTTATCCTGGAACATGCATTGGTACAGTCTCCTGTTACATCCCGAAACAAAATACTCCCGCTAACGTAACCCCTTCCACGCAAAACCAGCCCAGCCGCTTTGATACATTCACATGGTTAAAAGAAAATGTTAATTTAACCTCCAGTGACCTCACAGAAGCAGAAAAAACGCAACTCCTATGCGCCCTCTCGAAGTACCCTACATTATATGCTAAATCCAAAATGGACGTAGGCAGAACCACCCTCGTTTCACATACAATTGACACCAATGGCTCCCAACCCGTACGTAGACAACTTTACCGGACTTCCCCAAAAGAAAAGCAAATCATACAAGCAGAAGTTGAGCAACTCGCAGCAGCAGGTGTCATAAGCCAAAGCAATTCCCCATGGTGTACCAATACAGTTCTAGTCCCCAAAAAAGATGGAGGCCATCGTTTATGCATTGATTTTAGAGGCCTCAACAAAGTCACCAAAAAAGATACCTACCCCTTACCCCCTATTGACGAAATTCTAGACACCCTCTGTGGAATGAAATATTTTACATCCCTTGATCAATCCAATGCATATTATTCCATTCCCATAGCACAAGCAGACAGAGAAAAAACGGCCTTTAATTGCTCAGCCGGCCAGTATCAGTTCAATTACCTCCCCTTTGGACTCATCAATGCCCCAGCCACCTTCCAAAGGTTAATGGATGTTATTCTTTCGGGTCTGCAATGGAACACATGCCTTGTGTATCTCGACGATGTCTTGGTATTCGCAGACTCCCATGCTCAAATGCTGGAACGTTTAGACACTATTCTTGCCCGATTCTCACAAGCAGGCCTTAAGCTAAACATACAAAAATGCAAATTCTGCCAGCCTCAAGTCCAATACTTAGGCCACGTCATTTCTCAGCAAGGCATTTCACCAGATCCCCATAAGGTACAGGCCATCTATGACATACCCACACCCAAAAGCTCAAAAGAAGTTAAGTCATTCCTTGGCCTACCCTCATATTATCGCAGATTCATCCCAAATTGCTCTCAAGTTTCTAGCCCACTCACATCGCTACTCATAAAGAACTCAGAATTTTCCTGGGGCCCTGAACAGCAAAATGCATTCACTAAGCTAAAAGAATTACTCATTCATGCCCCAATACTGCAGCACCCCCACTTCACAAAACCCTTTATTCTGCAAACTGACGCCTCAAAACTCGGAATCGGCGCCATTCTCAGTCAGCTAGATAGTAAAGGTCAGGATCGCTCATTGCTTTTGGGAGCCGCACATTGAAACCCGCAGAACGCAACTATCCGATCACTGAGTTGGAAACCCTTGCAGTAGTCGAATTTGTCAAGTATTTCCGCCCCTATCTTTTCCAGCAACATGTTATTGTACACACTGACCACACAGCGGTTCAGGCAGTCCTACAAAAGGAAAACCCGTCCCCTCGCATTGCCTGTTGGGGATTAGCCCTCTCTGGTATTCAACTCGACATTCGACCTAAGAAAGGCACTGCTAACCGCAACGCAGATGCAGTTTCTCGATTCCCCTCACAGACAGCAAAGCAATCCTTTGATATTGAGCAATTAGAAACCCGCCCCGAAATATCAACTATCAATTCAGTTTTGGAAGCCAAAGCAACTGAACAAGAAGAGCAACAGAAAAACTTTGCCGAACTCCAACGCACTGACCCAACTGTCAAAAGTATTTTAGCAAAAATCGCCCAAAAACACCCCCTTACCCTTATCAAATTTGCAGTGCACCAAAACATTCTCTTCCGTATAGTCGACCAACAGGCAAAACTATACATTCCCAAGTCCCAAGTCCAGCATCTCATCGCCTCACATCATGACAGCAAATTCACAGGTCATTTTGCGGCCCGGAAAACTTTACATTTGCTCAGACAGAAATATTTTTGGCCCCAAATGAGCCGTGATATCAAACGTTACTGCAAAACTTGTCACCCATGCCAGACACAGAAAGCCCTCCGACACAAAGTACATGCAAACTTGGTACCAATTCAGCCAACTGGCCCATTTGATCGAGTTGGTGTTGATTGCATGGGACCGTTACCCCTCACTGAAGACGGCAACCGATTCATTGTCGTTTTCATCGATTATTTCACAAAGTATGTAGAGGCATTCCCGACCCCTGACATCACCGCAGCCACTATTGCCAAGCTATTGGTAACCAAAATTGTTTGCCGTCATGGGTCCCTAAAAATCATCCATTGTGATCGTGGCACCGATTTTGTATCCGATCTTTTCTCACGGATCACAAGTTTAAGCAATACTCAGAAAATTCACACTACCCCATATCACCCCATTGCCAATGGGGAAGTTGAGCGTTGCAACCAAACCTTAGCCACCCATATCCGCATGTACATCAATTCAAATCACACTGATTGGGATACTTATCCCCCATATGCTGTTTTTTCGATCAACATTCATAAAAATGATAGCACATCGTACCCCCCATTTGAATTACTCCACGGTAGGCAAGCTAATCTGCCGTCAGACGCAGCCTTAAACTTTTTCCCCACGTCCTACATGGTTGATTTAGACGATTACGCCCTTCGTGTAAAATCGCATTTCACAGAAGCACTCTCAACCGTGCAGAAAAGTTTGCAAAAAGCCCAAGCCCACTATACCAGTCAGTATAATAAGCATGCTCAGAACATACATTACAAGGCAGGTGATCTTATTCTCTACAAAAACCACTCATGTAAACAAGGGCTGACTCCCAAATTCCTCCCTCGCCAAAACGGACCCTATACAGTTACGAATTTCATGTACCCCAACGTTACACTCAAACACCCCCGTAAGAATATTACATTTAGGGTACATGTAAACGAGACAACCCCTTTCTACCCTCGGAAAGCAACTATCGAATCTACCTCCACCCCTCCTCAACCTCGAAAGCCTTGAACGAGGACGTTCAACTCTGGAAGGAGGGAAATGTAACGTACCTGCTAAAGCAGTACTGTAAATATGTAGCATACTGTATGTAATAGACATTTATTAGATATTATTTCATTTTCACATTTTATCGTCTCAAGGATGTCTGGGATTCACACCCAAACATTCCTACAAAATTACGTGAAGTACTTTATTTTGATTCGTTCACACCCCGGTAGCCCAATTAAGATGCCCTAATTAATTTGCACAAACGGCAGCTGTTCCCCTAGAACCTACACTAAACTACACATTCCACATTCTACATACTGTAATCCCCCGTAAAAATCGTAAACAACACCTGCACACAGTAAAATACGTAGAAGCCCCGCCGTACAGTAGTCTCAAGTGTAACGGTAGCGGCGGCCCCACAAAACATGTGTATACAGAGAAACCGATACAGGAAGCATGCACAGAAGCACAGAGGTGTGGCCAAGCCCACCGTAGAAAGCAAGCGAAGCACAGAAAGCATACGGTACCAGAAAAGCGTTAGAGAGGCGTAACTAAGTAAGCATAAAAAGCGTAGCAGGAAACGACGATTGGCGGAAGAAGATGGACAGAAGCTCGACCTCCCGCGACGCCCAGGGAGTGGCCAGAATCGCCGTATAAAAGAAGAAGAAAAGCGTGATTTTATTCATTCTTGTATCGTTCAATTTTTCGACCCCGCGCCCTTATTTGCAAGCAACCGTCTTCGAAAGCAATTAAACCGTGTCGTGTATTTTTTTATTTGCAAGCAACCGCGCCGCCCCCGTTTTGTATTCGACGTTCAAGCGACCGTCGATTGTTCGTATATTATCGCCCCGTGTTTGTAACCGTACGCCAGCGCCCCCGTCCCGTTATTTGTCCCCGCCGTATCGACCGATTGGTTAATTGGTTAGAAGTAAAGTACCTCACACAAATCTGGTCGTTACACAATCTTGCCATGGTCACTATGTGTGTGTGTGTGTGCATGTGTTTTGGTCACAACTGAATGTTAACTTTAAAGTGTCATAAAGGAAAAATCACATCGGACAAACAATGGCATATACTTTGCTTTCTATGAATGGTAAACAAACATTAACACTCAAAGTTTGCTAAATTCTACTGTGTACTTTAAATTTTTACCATTATTTGATGTGGAGCGTTGCAAAATTCGAAACTGTATGATAAAATTACACATCTTTTTTTTTTACACTTTCCTTCCTCCAATCGATACACGTTCACTGATGCAGCTGTGTGTAGAAAAAATGATCGAAAATACTGAATGATCAGCTGCTGAACAGCAGTGCATAATCAAAGGCGTGCACTATAATAACAGGCTCCACCAAGTTAGAAAAAAAATGTCGTATACTATGCCCTGAAAGTTATAGGGGCGTTAGGCTTATGTATGGTGGAAAAAAATTTTCTTCACCACTTTTTGAAACAGTGCGCAAAAATGGTTAAAAAGACCTACAGTCTACCGAAAGATAAGTCATAATAAGTAAAGAAAAGTAATAAAATCATCAATATGATCACACAACCATTCTAATGAGTGAAATTTTTTTATTTACTTATCAAAGCGTCCACATGCCAGCTCGAGCACTAGAACAATCAGTCTAGACAGGCGTTTCTCATTCTTCACGTGCAGTAATTTTGGTGATGCAAATAGTTTTTTTTTAATTTTTCAAAAACTCTCCAATTATTTTCAAACATGTTACCATTTTGAGTTCAAAACGTAAAAAGAATTATTATTGAATATACGTCTTGACTAAAGATTGATTATTTTCAGGAAACGTGGACGTGCACTAGTTATTGGATTACATCGAAAATTCTCCTTTCAACACGCAAAGTATATAGGATATTTTTTTCCAATTTGGAAGCCGCTCCTACACTACAGCACGCACTAGGTAGCTCGATTGTGCCACGCTAGACCCACTGTCCCACTAGGCCCACCAGTTCAGTAAACCCAATGTCTCACTAGGCCCACCGAAAGTGTGTCATTAATCCCACCGGAATTCTCAGTAGACCCACTGCGTCGATCAGAGGTGTATCACTAGACCCACTATTAAATTTGTTGCGTTATTCCCACTGTCTCACATGGCCCACTAGTAAAATTCGAGTAATGCACAATATTTTTCAATCTTGGCGAAAAAATGACATAACGACAGGGTGTGGCGAAGTGATCTGCTCGCTCCAAAAACCGAATTCCACACATGATCACGAACATTTGTTACCACCATCTTGTAGGGAATTCCATTCTGCGTTGAATGATGTATTTTGCATTACAGAAGTGCAAATATTGTATGTTTTATTGATAAAAAACAAAACATATCCAGTTTTAGGAATTGTTCACCCTTTGGATCAAATTTGAAGGTCTCAACCTTACATTTTATGGTGTTTAAGGTGCTTAATTAAGTTAAGCAATGTTCGGCAGTGAATGGGGCAATGAAAAAAGTAAAAATTCGCAAAAGTCACATTTTAAAATTTTTTAAGCATTTTTTCACCTTTAATTTTTACTTCCTCATCAAATGTCTCAGAAAACGAAAAAAAAACATACCACGTATTATGCCATTTTTGGACATGAGACGCTAAGTTTTTTTGGAAATCTTTTTTTAGACTCCTGACAAAGACCTGATTTGCATATTTGCTCGCTTGTTTCATAATGCTTAACTCGTTGATTGTTATATAATGCTGAAACGGTCATGTTCCTTTGTATTTATATAATATTTCACCTGATTGAAAAATATTGCGCATTACACGAATTTTATACTAGAGGGCCATGTGAGACAGTGGAAATAATGCAACAAATTTAATAGTGGGTCTAGTGAGACACCTCTGATCGGCGCAGTGGGTCTACTGAGAATTCCGGTGGGATTAATGACACCCTTTCGGTGGGCCTAATGATACATTGGGTTTACTGAGCCGGTGGGCCTGGTGAGACAGTGGGTCTAGGGAGACGTTGCCGGTAGCTCGTGCACCATACCCTGGCGGTGCATGTGCATTTTTTTTGTTCCGATTATCCTAAGGGAAGAAACTCAGCATTATAGAACTGTTTAATGGGCAAAAAAAAAACTAGAAGGTACAAAACACATATGTGACGTACAGAGAAAAATGCAAGATGTCTCACTTTTTATTTTTCTTTATGATATGACTAAAAATTGGTTGATTATTGCACATTCAGTTGAAGGATAAATAGAAGAATGTAGAAAATGAAGTCGCATGTTGTCAATGAAAAAAATAAAATAAAATAAAACTGAATAAATAAAAAAGTAATCTCTGACGAACTTTTCATACTTTCTATTTCAATCAGTTTGTAATGCTTTTTGACATTTACAATTATTTAGTTAGAAGCCTGAAATATAAGAGTAGCTTCCATCTGTCTCTGGCAAAATGGTTTAAAATACAGGTAGCTAGCATCTAAATTACCTCGTAAAACCGGGGAAATAAAAAAGCTTAATTACCCAAGGCATGTGCTTTTTATTTATTGTTTTCCCTGTAGCAACCTACAATACAAATATATCATTTTTATAGCATCCAACATGTATCTATTTCTTCTTTTTTCTTTGTAGACAGCCGACAACACACCATTTCTATTTTACTCCTTTGTTCTTTAAGCTTCATAGTTCTATGATCAAGATCATATATTTTCAGGAAAAATTTCGTGTCTGTATGCTGTCATTTTTCTGTTTATTTAAAAGCCACAAATAAATATTATTGAGATTAAAATAATTTTGGCAGTATTTGCTCATATGCAGAAATAGTTCTCTTCAAATTTTAGCTGTTTTTATGCTCTCACTTTTTGTTCATAATTCAAGGAAATATTCGGACAGGTATGATGTATTGTAGAAAGTTATGATATCAGAAATGGTTCAAGTCGCCCGTTTTTTTTTTTTTTTTTTAATGATGAAACATAAACTAATTCTCTCTCAATTAATCGATGCAAGTAAAATATTGTCTTAAAAATGTTTAGTATTTATCAAATGTTGGCTATAGTCTATTTTTTATAAAATCCTTGTTTAGCAGAATCTGGCAGAAAAATTAGCCCCCGCCGTTGAACTAAGTTATGGAAACTTTTGATTGCAGATTTTTTATTTAAAAATAGCTAAAGGTTAGCTGAATAAGCCCACAGGTTTTTGGTAGTGTATGACCTATGATATCTTAAAAATCTGAAATAGAACATGCTTTCAATTCTAATTATATGTAAGCATCTCAAGAAAAATGGACTATATTTTTGTACCCAGGTCTTGACCTCCTGCATTAAGGGGTTGATTTATCAATACACCGTCCATAGAATGTGATCTACGAACATCACATGACCAGAGGGCCCCAGGGATTTTTATTATAGGTAAAATAATAAATTTTATTGATAATTTCATTCCAACTAAACAAAAGGATTGTCTACTTTTATTTAACCAAATTCTGAAATTTATTGATTAGCAAACGAACATACATCCAGCGAAATTTCCGACCATTGACAGGAAACTAATAGGATATCAGGTAACATTTTATGTAGGCTCTGTGTATAGAAAGATTTTATCACTTCATAGGTAGCATGCCTAAATTTTTGTTTCCTTCACCAACACATCATTTTTGCCCCTTTCGTGGGTATCATAGAGATTGTCATTCACACCAATGATATTTTTTTTCATGTAATGAATACCACGTAAAGGGCTGACAGAAAAGATGATATGAATTCATAACTATTACTGATCATTATACACCTAATTTGAATATATGCCTTTGTTAAAACATAAAGTCATGAGATATTGACCATTGGTATATATATATCAAAATTCATAATTTGAGCTTCATAGAGAGTAAAGACTTTTATAATCTTCAGGGATTTTTATGAACACTACGTATATAATAGAATTAATATAGTCTTTTAGGAGAAAGAAAAATATGGCTCCTACAAATGATAGTATAAACTAATACATCCAAAAATTGCTGCAGAGTAGTAGTAGATCGTCAATCCATAGAAAAACAATACTCGTTGGAAAACCCTACATAGTGGAAAAGATATGTGAAACATCAAGGTCACATAAAAGAGTAGAGATGCAGAAACGGAACTCCTGTCCACATCATATCTTGTCGAAATGACTTTTTACAATTCATTCAAAGTAAAATTTTGCATTGATTTTATAGTGATATCGAACACATATCAGAAGCTGTCATGAAAAAATGATGTTTGGCATCCATTAAATCATAATGGTTCTCACCCGAAAACTCACTCACTATCTAGTATTCAACGTGTGCTGATGTTTTTTTCTTTCCTGTGAGTTAGCAGTTCAATTTTTTAGCGCTGCTGAAATTTTTCCCCTTTTTCTTCAAGTTACTCTTTCTCGGAACCAAACAGTTCTTCAAAATGAAATTCAACGACTTTCTCAAATCATTTTTCCACAATTTTCCAGATTTTTTCTACGATCAAAACAAAATTTCATCAAATTATTTCAAAAATACTTTAACTTTCTAAATTCCGCAAAAAAAAATTTTTTTCTGGCAACAAATTTGCTCGAATTTTACGTTTCTGTTCATGATTTAGCAAACTCAACTTCAACACTTTGATGTCTTCTTTTTATTGAGAAATAGGTTTTTTTTTTTCTACACACTCTTGTCACAAAACTGTAAAATTGCAACATTTTTTATCAAGATGTGAAAGATTTCGTTTACAGGTCGGGAGTGTTTATAGTTGATGCATGCCTACTTTTAAACATATTTTTACATCCCACACTCACGAAAAATTTTCAAATTCGTAATGTACAGTGAAACATATACTATACGTGCAAAGCATTTTCCATAATATTTTTATACTTTAAAGGTTTTCCTCGTTCAGAACAATAAATCTCATTGCATAAAATCAGTGAAAATAGCCAGAAATTCCGCAAAATTCAAGTTCAAAGTACATGCAAAATTACATTCCATGACAAAAATCTTGGAACAAATTTCAAAATTACAGCTGAATGAATTTAATGAAACACTGGATGGTTGAACACGTTTATCGTTGGATCGTTTGGTTGGAGTAATTAGAAAAATCGAGACATAAGCTTTTAAAATATGCTGATGTTCATTTCATAGGCACAAAAGTATGTGACATTAAAAATGCAACCTTTGTTGTATCTGTTCTATACTTTTCGGGCGTATCACTAGAAATTTTTAGATGTTGACATTTTGAAGTGGTGGAAAATCAATAGCAAAAACTCATTCAAGCAAAATAAGGTTGAGATTTCCTGTTTGACACATATTTTTATTGTATTACAGATTCAAAAAAAAATATACTTTCAATAATTTTGAAAAACAAGTTGTCAAAAATTAAAATGTATGAAAATTACATTTACAAATGCCAATACAATTCAAGATCCGGTTTATAATTGGATTTATTTTTTAATTATATTATTATTATTAAGATTAATAATTTATAATTATAATTTATAGTTGGAAATGTTTTCTGATTTTAGAGCCTCAAAGACGTTTTTTCGAGGAGGAACTACCGATAAAATCTTCCCAACTGATTAAGGGGCACTACACCTCATAGATGCCAGACCCTAGATTTTTGTATAATTACCATATTTAGGCTTTAATCATCATAATGCACCTAAAAATTTTAAGATTTTCGTATTCTGAAATACACCAAATGCATCTTTTTGTCATTGGTCACCAGAATTTTTCTCTTTTTCCCATACTTTGCCGTGTTTTCGAGTTGAGAATTTACTCAATGCACAAGAAACAAGAAAAACCTTCATGCCTGTCTACTCTAGGTGTCCTCCATTGCAAAATAACATCCAGATACGGGTCGATTGTCTGTTTGTCAACACATTTAGGAGAAAAAAGAAAGAAACCTAAAGGTGCGGTGAGGCACATCTTTCGTTTTTGTATGTTATACAACAAAAGACCTAGGCCCTTGCATTACTCTTTCCTTGTCTTTCGTCTTCATTCATGGTATTATGGTGGTACTAATCCATCCAGTAAGACAAGACGTGGTCATTATAATATCGATCTGTGCTGAATGTTTTCTTGTAGAAGAAAAAAGAAAAGACCTCTTTTTGGGGTGAGATAAACTGACAACAAAGTGATACATGTCAAAACCCCAAATCTAACAGAGTATAAAAATATTTATCAGTGTAATTATCTGGAAAAAATATTCATAAGGCAAAATCAAACAAAAATATTGAAACCTGAAATACTTTGAAAAATTCTTTTCATTTAGGATCTTTCAACTGGCATAGTGTGTTAAATTTGAAAAATGAGTTTACTAATACTAAGTAATAAGCGAATGCAAATTTGACCTCTTTGGGGCTTTATGTGAAAATGATATAAATATTGTTAATGGATTTTTTACTAAAAGAAGACGATGCGCATTGTCTATATTTTTTATAATTTAATTTTGCACTTCCACCCCATTGTGATATCATGTCTCATCACTATTAAGAACAAACATATGCTCATGCTCAAATTTGAAAAAATTTTTGTGAACTTCACATGTGTGTCGTGTGATATGGTAGAAGCTTGTTCAAATATTTCTACCGAGAATTGTTTATGCTTGATTGATGCACATAAACTACTGTTTAGCACATCAAAATGACAGATGGATTTGATCAATGAACACTGGTGTAGTGGCAGTAGGAATGCAGAACAAAGTTTCAATAGTTACCAAACACTAGGCAGTGTTGCTACCAAAAGTTTTGCATGATGAAAAAAGAATAATTGAGTCACAGAAAGTTAGCTATCAACAAGTACTTATACATAAATTTCTTATAGCATAAATGAAACAGTTTTCGGTGGCACTAGGCTTAGGATCCACATTAAAAAAAATTTTTTTTCCATCATCATCAATTAATAAAGTATAATTCAATAGTATATAGACGATTTGAATTTGATTGATGTTTATTTAAGTTTGCATTCTATTGATTTTTTCATTACTGCTCAACATTGAATCAGCCTGGCAAATAATATAAGAAGCACCAGAGTGGCACAGAATGAGGCATAATTTTTAATGCGTGCTGTCCATTAGATGATGTCATCATAAAGCAAAAAAAATCAGTTTTGAGCACTGTGTCACATATCAAATGAAATGGATTGGTGAAACGCGTAAATCTCCTCTTGTTATGTTGATGGTTTGAAAAATTTATACTCCAGTTTGTCAAATGACACTTTAAATGCAAATGACAAAAGATAAGTAATTGAAAGTTAGTGATGTTAGTTGAGGAAGCATTTGTTGATTGCATACATCACCACTACAAGGATCAGTTGATCTTTCAGAACACCTGTTGAAAAATATTATGGACTTTATATTCATGGTCCAGCTATTACTCCCCAATTCTCAACTTATTGCTTTAGTTATCAAGATCACGCCTGTGTAGTAAGTAAAGGTATCAAATTATCAATTTCCATTATGTTGTATAAAAGGATTCACAACACACTAGTTGAAGTTCAGCCGTGAACTCTTCAACTTTTGTGTCATAATGTATTATAGAAGTAACATTATAGTTTATGAATGGTACTAAAATGTAACATGTTTAGATATTATATTCATGTTTTCATGCCAATCTTAATGCCTTTGAACAAAATTCAGAAATGCAAAATTTTTGTTGTTTTTATTCCATCATTATGTAAAAACAAAGTATACATGATTTAAAAATGATGAGTATAAAACATGCAAGTATTGACAAAAAAAATATGAAAACTGTGTTTCAAAATTTAAAATTGATTATCATAAAGTTCATATTTGATATTCACCAACGTGGGGATTCACAATTACTGTGAAACTTATTGTTCCCTTGTCTCTAGTAAAGTCATCTACTCGAATCTTTGTCAAGGCTTTTCGAATTTCAAACGCCATTTGTTCTTTTATGGTATACCCATTGAAGCGTAATACTGTGAAAAGGGGTGCACCAACACGTGGATGTAAAAATTCTGCACCAATAATCGAGTCAGCTGAAATTTTTTTGAGAAACTGGTCAATTATGTGTCCAATAATTTCACGAATCTTTTGTTTTGGCTCAACTACATCATTAAAATTTATAAAGCGAATTCCATAATGTTTCCAATATGTTCGAAATTTCTTTGAATGAACAATTTTTGGCTCATCCAGCTCATAGTATTGATCAATTGAATCATCATTAACATGGTTATCTTCTTGATGGTCATCACAGCATTTCATTTTTCCATTCAAATACTGATCCATTTTTGAAAGAAGAGAGAGAGAGAGAGTTATAAAATACAACCGTTCAACAGTAACAAAAATTTGGACAATGAAAAGAAGGACCAGATGTAGACATAACCAGAAAGAAAAGATTGTGCAATGAGTTGGAAAAACAGATTCAAAATTTTGGCTTACCTCCAACATTGTGTAATAACTTTATTTTACTGAATGACCATTTTCTGCAATCTTTATATGTAAAGCAATAAGTGTTATAGTACATTCTTTCTTTATTCAAAGGTTCACAATCTTTAACGTTTTGATACATTTTTACATAAATAATTCAGGCTGTATATAATCATTGTTTATCTTATTTAGGATGGATGTGCTATATAGTGATGATATGATAGCTATTACTTTTGATAGAATATGCTTTTAAAAGCATTGATAAGGTCTGATAAGCATTTTCAAAAACTTTTCAAATCAGATGGAATGAAAAATAAAATTATCAACAAACACCACAAGAGCGAATTTTACAACAAAACTGTATTGTTTCAATTTTTGCACATTGATGAGTCTGTAAGAAGATTGCCATGTAGAAAATTTGAGCAAACTTTGTAGATGCATCAAATGAAGTTGTTAAATGATGATTCTGATAAACCATTATATTGTTTATGAGTATAATTTTTTTTTTCAATACATGAGATGACATCAAGATTTCTTATATTTGTTAGGTCATATACAATCACTTTAATCAACTGATACACAAATCAACAAAATGAAAGTGTTCATTATGACAGCAGAGTATTGAGTGCAACATGCAAATTATAGAAATGATGCACAGTATAAGTGATTTTTTTTGTATACATTAATGGAAGTAATGGTTACTGATGTGTATTTGAAGAAAGATAAATGAACAAAGTTTGTGTTTCTGATAAAACCATGAACTTTATACAAATTTTAGTGCTCACATAGAGCAAAAGTAAATGAATTAGCAAGCCATGTCTATAAGATGAACACATTTTGTAAGTAACTCCCCCCAGCTACAAGCTCCTTATAAACGATTTTGTCCCACTTTTCTTTTCTACACAATTTTCATTCATGCTTATACAACATGTGAACATGAATCCCATTCGCAATATGCACCAGACCTGAGTCAATCCTTCTAGAACATTCTAGCATTTTGCTATTGCGCAATAAAGTTGATTATAGAGTCTTTGCAATATTTTGTTCAGTCTTATGCTTTTCTTACTTGCTATACAGTCATTTTGTGCAGTTACTCCTTAGTAATTTATAGCTTATACAAATTATACATTTTTTATTATTCAGCATACAAATACTATCACTTCAAACAGTAATCAAAGTTTTATTTGAAAAAATCTGAGTTCAGATTAATTCATGTTTTAGTTCATACAACAATGAATCCAATCGATGAAGATATTAGCTTCGATGAAGAAGGACATATCGAAATGGTTTATGAACACATTAACTCTGATGAACAACATTCAATGGTTAATAAAAACATCAGGTCAAATGAAAGTTATAATTCCAATATTGAAAATGAAACAGACAATTACGAGGAGCCAGAGAATGAAATCATTCAAGAAGGTGCTGGAGAGGAAGAGGATCAAGACCCTGATCAATTTTTCAAACTATCGGAACCCAATGTTGTCAATGTTCGTCGATTTAATACAGAAGGACGTAATTACTCCTTACAGTTCAGAAATTTGGACCAGCTAAATAATTTGAACAACCAAATGGTGCCTATATTCAAGCAAATTATTGACTGTGTATCAAATGGTGTGGATGAGAATGCTTTAATGGGGGTTTTCATTTGGTCATCCAGACCTTAAGAGCGGACAAATCTTGATACCATTTCAACCCAAGCATGCTTGACTGGCGATTTGGTGCTGAACACCATCAATGCTGTTCTGCAGTCCAATGAGCAGATCCAAATTGATAATCGTGAGGCGTCTATTCGTCTGGTTACTGTAACGCCACCTAAAGGATCAGGTATATTTGTTTATATTCCCCAATTTTTGTTTCTGCAATCTTGTAAAACTTTTAAGGTCTTCACAATACGCATCAGTACATGATGCATAATGACTTCCTAGAGAAAAAACAGTGCATTATTCAAATCAACAACACTGATGATTTATGCTTTGCTCGAGCTCTAGCTGTTGCTAGAGCATATGTCCATAAAGGTGATTCAAACCCCTTGCACAAATGGGAAAATATTCGAAAGTCAGACAAGAGACATGTATTGCAAACAAGGGTCGCCAAAGAATTGATGATCCAAGCAGGGTTAACTAACCATCAAGGGCCATGTGGGTTCAATGAGTGGCCAAAATTTCAGGCCATTATGCCAGGCTACCAAATCAAAGTGTTCAGTAAAGAGCGATATAAAGATTTGTTATATAAAGGCAAGTTTTTCATATTTTGCATCATAGTATAATGTATACTTTTTATTTTAAGGTCCTCCTGCAGCCTACATCTTGAATATTTACCACCACAACAATCACTACTGAGTCATTACAAAAATGCCAGGTTTTTTTGACCGCAGCTACTTTTGTCCACATTGCGACATAGCATACAGCAATAAAGGGAACCATCGCTGCAAGAGCATATGCCCTCTATGTTATAACAGCCCACCTTGCTCTCAGTTTTATGGCCGAAAATGCAAGGAATGTAATTGATATTTCAAGAGTGATGATTGCTTCAATCGCCATAAGAAACCTTTCATACCAAAAGGCGAAAACAACTCGAAGCGTCAAAAAACAGGGACATCTATTTGCGATCGCATTAAATCATGTGACAAGTGTGACACCTTGTATCAGCAAGCTCATTTGAAAGAGCACAAGTGTGGCTACTTTGAATGCAAAGTGTGCAAAAAAGAGGTTTTGAAAAAAGGTATGTAATTAATTTTTAAATAGTGGATAAAAATCAAAATTTCAAAGAAGGACAATTTTTATTTTCAGACCATCAGTGTTACATGCAGCCAGAAGTGAATGAGGAAAATGAAATGGAGGTCACAAATGATGATGTCTCAGAAGCTGAATCATCTGTTGATAAAGTGGAACTACCAACTCGCTTTGTTTTTTACGATTTTGAGACAACACAGGAAAAGATTTTGCGACAAACAGATCAAGGTGATATTGTCGAGCATGAGCCAAACTTGTGTGTTTCACATACAGTTTGTGACCAGTGCTATCATAGTAACATTAATCACTGCAACTTTTGTGGTGATCGTGAACAAATTTTCAAAGGCTCCAATTGTTTGGATGATTTTTGTGCATACCTTTTTGGTAAAGGTATGAGAAATATTACAGCCATTGCCCACAACTCTCGAGGCTTTGATGGTCAATTCATCATGCAATTCTTGTACCGTAAAGGCCATCACAAAGTTGACATTGTCAATAAAGGTAAAAGCTAAGATCCTTTGTTTATAATTTCAACTTAGAAACATATCCTTTCAGGATTGGAATTGATGTGTATCAAAATTGGATCAATAAAGTTTATTGATTCTTTGAACTTCCTTCCAATGCCTTTGGCGTCTTTACGGAAAACCTTTGGAGTCAATGAATTATGCAAGGGATATTTCCCACATTTCTTCAATAGGAAAGAAAATTATGGATATATTGGACCCTATCCTTCGCCAGACATGTACGGTTACAATGCTATGAAACCTAATGCTCGTGCCACCTTTTTGGAATGGTATAATAGAAAGATTGAAGCTGTAAGCTCATAAAAAAGTATAAAACTTTTGCATTTAGAATTAAGTCATTGTTTGGGGTTGTCAATTTAATTTTGACAAAGAGCTACTCGATTACTGTCGTAGTGATGTGCAAGTTTTACGACAATGTTGCATGAAATTTCGGGATATTTTTATGGAAGAAACTAATGTTGACCCATTTGAAAAATCAATAACCATTGCTAGTGCCTGCAACTTGGTTTTCCGTCGTCTTTTCCTCAAGCCAGATACCATTGGCATCATACCATACAAGGGTTATGGAAAAAGCGAGAGACAATCAATAATTGCCCTCAAGTGGTTGAAATGGTACTCGCATAGCCATGGCAATCTATACATCCGCCATAAACTCAATGGTGGTGAGGTCCAAATTGGTCAATACAAGGTTGATGGAGTTTCAGGTATGATGCTTAATCTTAAATATTTTAAAATACATATGGTAATGTTATAGGCAAAACAATATACGAATTTAATGGGTGTTACTGGCTTGGGTGTCCTAAATGCATGACCCATAGGTCTCGAGTGACTGCTGATGGGTTCACAAAAGCCTCAGATGCCTATGAGCGCACTTTCAAACGCAAAATGGAGCTCGAAGATCAGAGTTATACTGTTGTTGAAATGTGGGAGTGTGATTTACTTAAACAATTGCACAGCAATCCAGAAATGAAAGATTTTTTTGACACGATCAACTTGATTGAACCAATCAACCCACGAGATGGTAAATAATTTGGGTATCATTTTTATGAAACTTGCAATTTGTTTTTTTTTTGTTTCCAGCTTTCTTTGGTGGTCGTACTAATGCCGTAAAATTGTATCACAAGGTCAAACCAAATGAAAAAATCAATTATGTTGATGTGTGCAGCTTATACCCCTTCATCAACAAGTATGGGAAATATCCCACTGGCCGTCCAAAAATTTTGACTGAAGGTTTTGAAGAAGTTAGTTTAACTTCTCAACCTTATGAAGGATTGATCAAATGTACAGTTTTACCACCTCGCAAACTTTTACACCCTGTTTTACCTTATCGGCATGGTGGTAAATTGCTTTTTCCTTTGTGCAAAACTTGTACACTTGACTTGCAAAAGACCACATGCAAGCATAATGAAGAAGACCGTGCATTAGATGGTACATGGGTTACTATAGAATTATACAAAGCCTTAGAGAAAGGATATAAGGTATATTGTTACTGTGATGATTCACCTTTTGTATGTATGTGTTTTTATTTCTGTTTTAGATCCTCAAAATTTTTGAAGTTTGGCATTAGGATAATGTTGAACAATATCATCCAACCAGAAACCGTGATGGTGGGCTGTTCACTCAATATGTCAACACTTTCATGAAAATGAAACTGGTAAGTTTTATGTTATGTAAATTTGACCAAATTTGATTGTAATTTTTATAGGAGAATGAAGGTTACCCCACCAGAATTGAGACGATTGAGCAAAAACGTGAATACGAAATGGAGGTCTACAACCGGGAGAATATTTCATTGGATCCTTCAAAAATTGAAAAAAATCCAGGCAAAAGGGCTTTAGCTAAATTAATGCTAAATTCGTTTTGGGGGAAGGTAGTTTTGCACACTTTTTTTTTGTACTAATTTTACATGTTCTCTATTTTCCAGTTTGGGCAACGAAACAACATGGATAAGACTGTTATTCTAAACAACCCTAAAGAATTTTTTGAGCTGGCTATTGAACCATCCAATATTGTCAAAGCAATAAATATGATAAATGATTTGATGATATCATTGACCTATTACCAGCATGACGATTTTGCTGAAGTCATGGGGAATACTAATGCCGTTATTGCAGCTTATACGACAGCTCAGGCTCGCCTGAAGTTATATTCTTATATTGATCGATTAAAAAGCCGAGTATTGTATTTTGATAGGGACAGTATTATTTACTTGTCAACAATTGACAAGCAACAATATCAAGTACCGACAGGTTGGTGTCTAGGTGAAATGACCGATGAATTACGTGAATATGGTCCTGGATCTTACATTACAGAATTCGTCAGTGGAGGTCCTAAGAATTATGCTTACAAAGTGTACAGTCCATCTACTGATCAATACCATCATGTCATCAAGGTTCGGGGGATAACTCTGTCATCAGATGCAATGAGAAAAGTGAATTTTGATTCACTACGTCGACTTGTTTTTGCTTTTGTAAAAGATAATGGACAAGAAGAAATTGATGTGCATAGCCTACGAATTGAGCGCCAGCAAGATCGTAAAGTTGTCACCAGAGAAACATTGAAAACATTTCGTGTAGTATATGACAAACGTATTTTGAAACACAATTTTTGTACATTTCCTTATGGATGGACATCATAGAATGTTTTTTTAATATAATTTGTGCATGTATAATTTTTTCATAAATAAATTCAAAATATAGAACTTATTTGTCCACTGCATATTCTCTACTGATCAATTTTTGTTTTTCATACATTACCTTCTGAGGTTTAATTCCTCTTCTAGGCAACTTAGAGTAGTCTTCAGTCATGGGTTAGATAAGATTATTTTGTAATAAAAACAAACCAGCACATTGGATTTTTTTGATAAGTCATTCAGTAGTGATTTTCTATTGTCAAGTACAGGTGCTCTTTTTCCCTGTTGGCTACTTGTTCTGTTTTTAAATAAATAACGTTTTTTTCTGCAGGTCTTCTCTTTTTGTTCACAAAGAGTGCTCTTTTTCCTTTGTCCATCAGATGCTCTCTTTCAAATCTATAATCTTTTCTACATGTCGTTTCTCTATGTCCATTAAGTGTGCTCCTTTCCTTTGCTCACTTTTTCTTCTAGATTGATTTTGGTTTTTTTTCACCTTACCTTTTTTCACCATTGTACAGTATATACACTCTGTGAGTCCACTTTTTTCCTATCAATTTTGGTTTTTATGCAATCTACAGTACTCCTCAAAACGTTATTGCCTCTGTCTACTACATGCACATTGTAGAGCTTTAGGGATTCAACCTCCCTTTGATTGTTTTTGAAAACCACCAACCTACAAAATCAAGCATTTTTCTGTATAAAGCACTACCTATTGCCAGCTGTGCCATTTTCTCTGCAATTTACGTATCCCTGTAAGTCTCGAGGTCAATATTTTTTCTGTGACCTTTCTTTTTGCCGGCACAATTTTCTTTAAGCACAGTATGCATGCTCTCTTTCCTTAGTCCATCATATGCTCTCTTTAGACAATTTTTTCTACACATTTTTGCCTTTTGTATGCTATATACACTCTGTATGTGCACTTTTCTTTCAGATCAATTTTTGTTAGTATGCAGCCCACACTAACAATAAAAACGTCTTGCCTCTGTAAACTACATGTATATTGCATGTCCACTTTTTTACAGATTGATTTTTCTTTTACCTCCACTGTTTCCAGATCAATTTTGGTTTTTATGGAATTTACAGTACTCCTCAAAACGTTTTTTGCCTCTGTCCACTACACACACAATGTAGAGCTTTAGTGGTTCACCCTCTTCTATGATTGTTTTGGAAAACTGCCAACCTGGAAAATCAAAAAGTTTTCTGTATAAATTACTATCTATTACCAGATGTGTGTCTATCTATGTATTTTACCTGTCCCTGTCTATCTGGAGGTCAATTTTTTTCTGTAGACCTTTCTTTTTGCAGACAGAAGTTTCTTTAAGTACAGTATGCATGCTCTCTTTCTTTAGTCCATTACATGCTCTCTTTAGGTGGATAATGTTTTTCTACACATTTTTTTCCTTCTGTATGCTACATGCAAAATGTATGACCACTTTTCCTCCAGATCGATTTTCATTTTTACCTACCTTTTCTTACTTTTGTACAGTACATGCATATTGTATGTCCACTTTTTTCCAGATTGATTTTCATTTTTGCGGCCTTGCCTTTTTTACCTCTGTACACTTCATGCACACTGTATGTCCGTTTTTTTCTTCCTGATCGATTTTTGTTTGTATGCAACCCACAGTAACTATAGAAACGTTTTGCCTCTGTCCACTACATGCATATTGTATGTCCATTCTTTCTTCCAGGTCGATTTTCGTTTTTTTGCCCTACCTTTCATGTTTGGATACTACATGCACAGCGTATGTCTAGTTTTTCCAGATGGATTTTTGTTTTTGCTTCACCTTTTTTTATACAGTACATGCATATTGTACATCCATTTTTTTCTAAATCAGTTTTCGTTTTTACCTTACCTGTTCACTTTTGTACACCACTTGCCCCTTGATTTTTGTTTTTCCATACAACATATAGTTAACCTCTCCTCTTTAGATCTACAGTAACACAACTATTACTGTAACTCAACTATTACAGTAACTCGGAACAGCTTTGAACCTGTATGCTTAACCATGCACAAATTTACGAAAAATGACATATTACAGGGTGTACACAAAATATAGGGATATTCTCAGCTGTTACACATGTGATTGCTTGATACTTTACTGTAGTTACATGTAAGATTGCATAATACCATACTGTATTTATGTAAGCATAGTTACATAAGCATTGCATAACACCCTGCTGTATTTATGTGAGCATTGCAACCCTACTGTAGTTACATAAGCATTGCATAACACCTTACTGTATTTATGTAAGCATTGTGTAACACCCCTACTGTAGTTACGTAAGCATTGCCTAACACCTTACTGTATTTATGTAAGCATTGCATAACACTCTACTGTAGTTACATAAGCATTGTGTAATACCCTACTGTAGTTACGTAAGCATTCCATAACGCCTTACTGTATTTATGTAAGCATTGCGTAACACCCCGCTGTAGTTACGTAAGCATTGCATAACACCCTACTATAGTTACATAAGCATTGCGTAACACCCTACTGTAGCTCCGCCTACTGTAGCTCGGCCCCCATACAGTAACCTATCCACCCTACTGTAGCTCCGCCCACTGTAGCTCCGCCCCCATACAGTAACCCCGTCCCTACCATAGCTCCGCCCACTTCCTATACTTTAACATGTGTATATGCTTAACCATACGCCCTGGAGGGGCATGTATTACTACTGTTTATTTTCCCTCCCCTAGAATAATACCCTTGGCCTGTCATGTACCGACTCCTTATCTGCTAGGCGTGTTTTACACTATCTGTACCTGATGACCATTGCGACAGTTCTATTCTAGGCCAAAACTTTGATTCTTATTTTGATTGCTGAGGAGCTCATTTCAGAGAAGGTAGAGAACATATAAAAAATATATCAAAACGTGTATTAAAAAATCATATCAAAAACCATGGAGTGGGACTAATTGGAGAATCAAACAGCACCTGCATCACTATGATCAGAGAAGCAGTTCATTCCAGAAGAAGATTTAGAGACTGAGCTGTTGATTTGATAACTAATGTCTGCCATTAAGAACTGTAAAATTTTTGCTTCTCGAATCAAATAGCATCTGTTTCACAGTGCAAGAGAAGCGGTACACTACAGGACAAAAAATTTTGAGACTGAGCTTTTAATTTTATTTTTGAGGATGCCCATGTCAGAAAGTCTGTTGAATCGATGGATTATTAACTGATATCTAATCGTTTTTTCCACTAAATAGCATTTGTATCACAGTGGCCAGAGAAGCAGCAAGATAAAAATTTTTAAACCGAGCAATTGATGATGGGCACCCTGCTAATGCCCATTTTGCTATGGGGAAGTCGACACGCAAATCAATGATGGTCGACTGGTGGTGCAGACAAATTTGTGTGACAATGAAGTGCCAAAAAATGAAGAAAAATGATGATGAAATCATTCATTACTTTCGACTATATTTTGATATAGTAGCCAGTGCCCACAAATAAACTTTCTCTAAGCTTCAGTTTTATAATTTGTATAAATATTTTACTGGTCCATCTACATACTTAACTTCGTGATTCTTCAATATATTTATCTACATATTGAATCAGCATGCTGTAGGTACATGAAAAGCTTTAGGCCCAGGCCTGGTCTCTTGCAGGCATCAGACAGAAGATAGACCAGCAAGGAACTCTTCTACATCGTTGCTTCCAGTGGGTATTCATTTTCCTCTGGGAATCTACGAGATTCGCAATGTGAGGACTGGTTATCAATGATTATTCATTGTTGCCCCCAGGTCTGGGTGAGAAATGTTGCACTATATCCAAGGCATAGCCAAGGAGTGGTTCTAACTAGTTCCTGAACAACCATCTTTCCTTAATACTATGGAAAGACTTACACAACATTGATTGGATAATATTTTTGATCAAAAACTGTGAAATCTAATTTTTTTGTCCGAAGCAGCCTATTGCACTCAAAGTCTCAATTTCTCACAGAGTATTAGTTAGTACATGCATCGAACTCTTCCAAAGTCGTTTTCCAGCTAACTTTATCGTATCCAGCAGGTTTTAAACTGCAGACTGTTGATTATGATGCGAGTGCCTTGCCAATTGAGCTAAACCATCCAACACAACTAAATAGTAATGTATTATCTATCATATAAATAGAAATCATAGAATTAATACAACTAAACAAATTTTAGAGTAAAATATTCATAGAATAGAGGATAAATAAATCTGGAACGTAGTGTCTAGGTAATTGTTCTACAGTAACCTACGCTTTCAAAAAAGTCAATTTTTTCACCATTATTTTGTTGCTGTAGAGTTTTTCCTTCGCCCAACAACAGACAATAATTCAGAGCAAAATCAATGCATAAACTTTCAATATTCATAGAAAGAAAAGACCCATGAATTAGTAAATCTTAAGTGGTCATGACAGGAATTTTTTGAAACAGAAAATATAAATTTTTAGTGTGTGAAGCGTTATTTTTACTTTTTAAAGCTGTGAATTGTGTAGTATTGGCGTAATTTTTTGAAATTCCTATGAAAAGTATACTGTAGAACAATATCGGGTAAATGTAGAACAAAACTAGCACAATATTTTACTTCCACGATACCCATTTACCAAAGCTACAACGTTACACATGCCAATTTCAAATGTTTTGCAGGTCTTTTCTTAGGATTGAAAGAAGGATAGGTTTGGTTTGGACTGAACTAGTTAGAGCTATTCCTCGGCTAGGCCTCGGATATTGCGCAGCAGTTTTCTTCCCCCCCCCAAAACTAGCAGCAACAACAATCACTTTCCTCTTATCAAGGGGCCTCACAACGGCTCCTTGTAGACTCCCAGAGGAAAATATAGATCCTCAGGAATAAATAATGCTTGAAGGATCCCTGACTAGGTCTTCCTTCCCCTTGATGTCTGCAAGTGACAGGCGTCTGGGCCTGTGACCCTTTGCTACTTACTGTTAACGACGCCAATATAAAATAATAAATAAATAGACAAAAATGGTTAAAAAAGGCGGACATACCACAATAGAATTATGCATGAAAGTACCAAGAAATATATTAAAAATGGTGACTGACTTAATGAATTCATCATCATTTTTTCTTCTCTCTGTGGCACTCCGTTGCTATGCAAATTTTCTATGCCACCAGTCGTCCACTTAGTCAATTTTCATGTCGACCACCCAATCACGTCTTTGCCAGCAAGAGGGTGCCCAAAACATAGTGGTTCACCAAATATCAAGTCCAGTGCAGGTACTACACAGCTGCAGGGAATTTTTACATTACTGAATATTTTATGGTGTCCTCGGATCAAAGTATACTATCAGAAAATGGAGACATGGAACAGGTTGTCACAACTACGCATGTTTTTCAGGGACATTTGAAGGGTTCTGAGTCCTGACAGAACCTTGACTTACAACAATGGAATCCAGGCTGACCCTCCCATCGAATTTTCTTTTTTTAAGATTTTTATACAATAAATGTAAAAATAAATTTTCTCATATGAGTGTGCAAATATATTATCTGTACATTAAAATTTATTCTAAAATAGTTCAGTGCTCTCCGAAGACTTGATAATATAGAGAGATTGAAAATTTCATATGTTGAAAATAATAAGGAAAAAAATTTAATTTTTTTCTATATAAAACTCATTTTGTGGCATAATTTCCCATTGCTACCACAAAATCATATCCTGAGATTGTGTTTACACACCTATTTGGCAGATTCAAAATGATTGAACAATCCTGTCTCTATTCTAAATATTCAATCATGATTCAACGCACATGTCCCAAAAAGTGCTTTCTGAAAACGTTGTGGAAAGTATCATCAGGGTAAAATGACAGCCGGAATTTCTAGTAAAAAGTCCCCTAGGATCCTGAAATTCAGAGCCGTTTGCTTAGCTTGTTGAAAGTGCAAAAGAAACTTATACTGTACACAATGGGGATGAAACTTTCAATGATTCTCTATTGAAATCATTTTGTCTCAACTAGTAGGCATATCAGGCATGTTTATTTTCCAAACAAACCTTTTTAATTCTATCAAACTGACTTCAATGAAAAATGCAGCGCAACAATTTTGCCATGAAATTAACCAATGGCCATGAGCTTACACGCTTACACACTTACACTTACACTTTCCAGTCATTCACTTACTTTGACACTTTTAGAATGTTGAATCTCATAAAATCCGGGAAATTTAAACCCAGAAAAAATAAACCATTAAAATATTTTTTCACTTGCAGGTTTTAAATTTAAAATCAAATTCTGACATTGATTTTTTGGAGCCATATTCATGGAAATTCTTGAATTTCAAAAACAAACTGCAAAGTCATTAGTTTAATTAGGCTGAATAGGACAACACATTAACGATTAGCAAGTCCTCTTCCAATCAGTGTTGAGGAAAGGTGATGGAAAAGACTGTGAAGTCTATGAAGACAAAAAGAGATTGGGTGGGTCTGTGTTGGGTAGAGTTGCAACGGTTCTTGATTTTAAAGAATAGCAGTACCAGTACGGGTTTGGGTTTGGGTCAAAGATACTCCATACTCAGAGGTGGGTGGTGGAGGAGAGGGCCAAAGACCAGTTCGGACCTTGGCTGGGTACCGGGGTCGGTAAGCTGAGGCGACGGACAGGGAAACAGCAGTTAAATATAATGAATAAAAACTACAATAGCCATCTGGCCCACCGATATGTTTTCTCCTTTTTAGTTTCTACCTAATAACTAAACAACAAACATCAATAAATGCCTTTATGGCCCCGAAAACACTACGTAAGGTTATGCAGATATATACAAGTGAAAAATATATACACAAGAACATTTTATTATGAATGTGTTTTTTATTGGTTTGTTTAATGTAAATAAAATTGAAAAATAATGATAATATCAGTTTAGCTCAGTGTGGTATACTACACCAGTTCCCGTTCAAGTTTGGGTTCGAGTTCCAATTCCTGTTCTTCGATTTTTAGAATAACAATTCTGGTTCTGGTTCTGGTTCTGTTTCTGGTTCTGGTTCTGGTTCTGGTTCAGGTTCCTATACAAAGTAAAGATGTCGATATTTGATTTATCAGCATTACTGAAGAAAGTTACATGGTGAAACAGCTGAAAAACTTTTGTTTATGAAATATAATTTGGTCGTTTTAAAATTCGTTTATTAAAATTTTACGAAAAAATAAAATTTTGAGTTAAAAATATTCTTTCTCACCATTATAAGAACAATTTAGGAACCGATATTTTGAAAAAGTATACACTGGTTCCGGTTCCAGTTGTAGAATTTAGTATTATTTAGTTCTGGTTCTGGTTAAAAAAGTTTGTTCGGTTAATAATGGTTCCTGTTTCAGTCCTGGTTAACCACTGTTTCACCTCTTGTCTTAGGCACCGTGTTGCTGATCAAGTTGCGATCGGAAGTCGAAATGTAAATCAGCAAGGGGCAACTGGTGGTGCGGACCAATTTTCAGAGCAATGGAGCGCCAAAGAAAGAATGGATAAATGATTATGAAATCACTTCTTGTTTTTATATTTTTCGATATATTCTGTGAGCGTCCACCAATAAAACTTTATCCCAGTTTCTATTTCTTAATTAACATAAACATTTAGTGGTCCAGTCAGATTTTTGATATTGTTATTTGTTTAATAAAATATATCCATGTATTATGTCAGCCTACAGTAACTGCACGAAGGGCTTTACGCCCAGAGGTGTCCGTCTCTTGCAGATGTCAAACAGAAAAAGACCTCTCGAGGGATTCTCCAATATCGTTCCTTCCAGAGAGTATTTATTTCCTTCTGGGAGTCTACGAGGTTCACTCTGTGAGGGCCCCCATAATTAGTGGGAGGTTGTTTTTGCCATGTCTGGGTGAGAACTGTTGCACAATACCCGAGGCCAGTCAAGGAGAAGTTATAACTAATTTCTGACCAGTCATCTTTTTTTATTTCCAAGAAAAGACCTGCACATCATCCGTAAAGTCAGCATATGTTGCAGATCTTTGGCATCTTCATACTCAATTTTTTTCGAAACATTCTTCGAGGACCGAAATATATTAATGCAAGTAAAAACACAGATATATATATTCCTCTCTAGCTTACTGTAATGGTTAGGAGAACAACTTGAGAAAAGAGACTTTGGTATGCAACGCAGGTTCAGTAGTAGATAAAATATTTATGATTATTTTGCAATATGTGACTTACTCAAGAATAAATGGACTATAGTAGTTGATTTACAAGTTTGCAGTATTTTAGTTTATTCAGCCATGGGAAGAGTTGATCCAGGACAGTTGACTTATTACTTTTCAAGTGTTCTTGTGAACTGAACTTTGAAGCTGAATTACTTCGAAGTGCAATAACAATTATCATAAAAAACACAAACAAGACGGAAAACCAACAACTTTATACAACAATAAAACAGGAAAGTATGAACCAATCGCAATTCTTTCTCAACCATTCTTTGTAGATATTGTCATTCAAACATGTTTCACATTATCCCCAACTCTCCTATTGCGATTGCAGTTGTAGCACTTGTAACAAAACACTTCGAATAAATGTAAAAAAGACAAAACGCTCGCACCGGTCCATATGCTCAATGTTCCACCAAGATTGGACAGGGTCTGATACCACAGAAATAATGGTCTATGTTCGCGTACTTGCCAATTATTGTAGTGGGGATAATGCAACTCCAACATTGTATCGTTATGATAGTGATTTGATAACATTTTATAAGATCTGAGGCCACCTTCTGATAATTTACCTATTTTGTATTCCCATTGGAAACAATCAATTCCTCTTTCTTGTACAACCAGTACCCGATCATCTGAGCAAGATGTCTCTTGTCCTCGCATGTTGCAAGTCCGTTTATTACAAGGGATTCTTGTCATTGTTGGCACATTAACCATTATTGGATCAATGGAAAAAATGTTGACTGAGTTCATTTCTAGTAATATTTGTTTAGGATATGACCGCCATAAATGAAGGTAATCTTGATAACCAGGATCCAGATTCAAACCATGAAGCTTCCACATGAAATTGATGATTTTCATCCGTAAATGTTTGTCAAGCCTATTATGCTCTATTGACACTAATAAAATCATTCCATTTTCAAAGCCTGCGTCTGCTGGTGGACAATTGATTGTAATGCATGTCGACCATATAGAATGTGGAAGACGCTGGAAAATATGATACAGGTTATGGAGTTGGGAGGTGCAGTATAGAGGTTACTTTAAATGACTTGTTGCAAAATCACCATCATGCTAATATTCACAGGTTTCTCTAGGCATGGAATAGATGAATGGAGTGCTTCCTGTGCATCAATGTGCAGTGTCTAATTTTACCTCGAAAGCATTGAAAGCATGAGTTATACATGTATATATAAGAAGTGTGAGTAGTATGTTCAGATGTTCTGTCTTACAATGGTCGAGCATAGGTCTGGCATGTAGCAGTTAAGTATTCAGTTGGAGTGCAATTAATGAGCATAGGCGTGGTGGACAGAGGTGGAGCATAATGCTGGAATGCTGTTGTTAATCATACGCTGAGTCTAGAGTAGTTGAGAATGGGACAGGCGTGCAGTGATTAAGTATTGGGTTGGCCAGCAGTGGTTAAATGTGGGAAAAGAGTCTAGCCTTTATGGCCGAAGTTTAGCATGTTGGTGCAGACCAAAATGGAAGGTGGTAATGGACAATGCACTTCTAGTAATTCACCCCCATCAATTCGCCCTCCCCAAAATTTGGCCTCAGTAAATGGCCTTCAAATCACTCTTTTTTAATTTAAAAAAAAACTGCAGGAAAAAACTGAAACAGCATATTTATTCATGAATTCTGCAGAGTGAGAAGATCCACAGCAAACAGTTTAAATGAAAATCTACATACAATTTTTTCCATTTTCCACTCTTGCACTAAGTACTTAGTCAGTATAAGCCTTTTTTACTCGCACAGTCAGCAATACAAGCATTTGAGCAATAGTAGTTCCCTGCAATTAAATTGGCCGGCTGTTTTTCAATTTGAAACATTATGTGTGACTTCGAGTTGAAATGTTGTAGTGTGTTTCCGCCGACTTCAGGAGTTTCTAATAATTTGTCAATTTTGTAAAAACGCCCACTAGTACAACACGTCCAACCATGCCCGATCTGGCTCAGTGTGATGCTTACTGTAGAACAGAGTTTTGTGAATTAGTTGGTGAATTTTTTGGTGTCTCATCTTATATATTATAATTGTAATTTCGCCTGTACATTAGCTGCCATATTTTTGTAATTGTAAGTTGTCACGTTTATGGAAGGGGCGATTTAGAGGTAAGTTGTATAAATAAATATTTGGTTAGAAAATCACTTTATTGGTGTCCAAAAGTGTGTTACCTTGTCTGGCAAGTTTTAGTCAGTTGTTTCTTGGGTTAGTAGTATTCTGTTCTTGACTTATCGCCCCTGAGTGAGGAGTCATTCCAAGGTTTAGG
Organism: Romanomermis culicivorax; assembly: GCA_963922205.1. Classification (NCBI taxonomy): domain Eukaryota; kingdom Metazoa; phylum Nematoda; class Enoplea; order Mermithida; family Mermithidae; genus Romanomermis; species Romanomermis culicivorax. The sequence continues at coordinate 1,191,941 of CAWUHX010000008.1, read as the reverse complement.
GCAGGTGCAGGGAAGCACTGGTGTTAAGGTGAATCCCTGGCTATCTCTCCTGCATAACAATGCCCCTTGCGGATTTTACTCTTTTTCCTGCGACCCCATGGATCAAGGAGGCAGGAAATCCGTCTGAGCGCCCCAAAAGCCATCTCAATTCTTCAAATATAACAAAAAAATTAGGCTTGCTGCTAAGGTTTAAGTATCTGACAACAATCAATTTAGAACAAAAATGTGTGGAAAATATCAACACTGGCAATTTAAAAATTCATATTCTTTTTAAGTTTGTAAAGTTTGTGTCTCAATCCCCAGTAACCCCAGTAGTCATGCTGAATTTTAGTCTGATGATGTGAATACTTTTACAGATATTTTTGATGTGTAACATTGATATCATAAGAAGAATTGCAAGTCATTTGTTCTTTGATCTGTGTTTGTTTATTGGTGTATTGTTCCTTTTTTCGTATAATTTTCTTTCTTATATTCCTCTTTTTTCTTTTTCTTCTTTCCTGTTTAGTTTCTTATCCTATATTTTTTTGATTATTTTTCTACTCATTTTCGTTTCTTCCTTTTCTCTCCATATTTTTTTCTGTTGGTTTTTTCTTTTTATTTCCTTTTTTCGATACAAAAACAAAAAAGAGTTGTTGTAACTAAAAACATAATTTTTCACGAAAGAGATAGTGAAGAAGGTGATAGAGTCACACATAAAATAATTGAAATACTTCGTAATACTCTTGATTGGTCGCCATAGATTCCAATAAAAAGTTACGAAAAGCAAAGCTGGAAAAGGAAAAGATGTGTGAAACAAGAAAAGAAACGAAAAAAGAAAATGGTAAAAAAAGAATAAAAAGGAAAACAGAGGAGGCAGGGCGAAGTGGAAAATCATCTTTCCATCTCCATCATGCTTCACTTAAAATGTGGTGACTTAATGGGGGAAATGTCTGGTAATATATTACGTAACATAATATGGAATTGCTTTTAAATCTATAACCTGGGCAAGATATTAGTATCAGGGGCGAATTACTAGGGACGACGTGCTGGGGTCGAATTGTGTTTGAGGCCACTTGTCCCAGGATGAACTGCAGCGGGGGTGAATTACTGGGGGCGAATTGTCCTAGAACCGCTGGAAGTGGGACAGACAAGTGGATAACAGTCATCAATATATATTAGAATCCAAAAATACTTTATCCTTCAATTCTGGAATTTTCATCTTATGTTTCGCGGAAATCAGCAACTCTTATTATGCTTAGAAGTCAGGCAATTTCTCCTGTAATCATGATGGGTCAAATTATTTATATGTTCCAATGCTATTTTTTGTTACAGTCGAACTTTTTTAGAAAATCTATCTTGCCTATGTTTTCGCCTTGCCAACCATTTTCAACATGAGTGGGCTCTTTTTTATTCTAGTATAATAATTTCTGTGCAGTTTTGGCATATTTTTAAAATCGAGGCTATTTTGCATGAGCCTTCTTCAGATGTTATTCCGCTGATTTGCTTCTTCCTAATTCAGAGTGAAAAATGTAAAAAGTTACAAATACTTAGCAACTTGTAGAAACTACTGATGAAAATTTTCAGACATTTCATAATAATTTCTCGGTCATTTTTGACAATGAGCCCAAAATTCAATTTTTTTGCATTCCAAACCCTGCTCATCGGAGGACTTTTCAGAAACCACAGCCAATTGCTAGATAAGTTTGTATGTTCACAAAGAATTTCTTAATCAGGGTCTTAATCAAAACATGGACTGACCACTATAAATGAAACGAAGTAAATTGATTATTTGCATCACAAATTTCAAGATAAAGACAAACCTTCCTTCGTGCCCTGTTTGCACAGATATTGAAACAATTGAAACACATCAAGATGATCAAAGGCAAAAAGGGCCAAGAAGATATCACCATCACCATACAAGATAACTGAGAATATTCTTACTATATTGAAAGATGATCTGAATTTGGGTCTTAAGAAGCTATTGGCACAAACATCCCTAAGCATTGTTCCGTAAATTTCATTGGTAATATTGCCCAGTTGTTGTACATGTTGTATGCTGACATTCCTGTACTTGAAGTTCAAATAACGAAAGCCCGGATAGGTAGCCAGCAAATGTCCAACATCTTCAATCGTCCAATTGAATGTTGCCATGTGAGCCAACACGATTTTCCAGTCGAAAATGTCAAATGGATTTGAAAAACAGTAGCCCATCCGCGGAAGCTGGACTTCCTCGGCTCGTGCAAGGCGGTAAATCGTTTCAAATTCAATGCCGGACGAAATGCGCTTTATTTCTCTGAAAATTTCGACACCAGCGTAGCCTGCACTCAGAAAGGTTACGATCAGCCAGAATGCAGTTCGCGCTTTTGATCTGCTGTATCGCAAATGCGAGACTCCATGCAGAGTGCTTTCTTGCACAAACTGATTTTTGGAAATATCCGAAAAATTCATTTTGCTTAAATGCTGAGCATTAGACACCAATTATTCACTTACCTTCCATTTTATACTGATATAGATTTATTAAAAATTTAGTTCAAATGAACAAATATAGAATAATATTTTAATAACTCAGGCACAAAAAATCAGAATATACATTTGATATTCCCCAGACGATATGGATATTTAGCTATTGGAGTAAATGTATAATTTAAAACGTGAATTTTATAACATAGGAACTATATTAATTCATTTTTGTGTTCAGAAATAAAAGGATCCATAGATAGAAATATGATGAATAATTGGTTTGTGGAGTATGACTAGTTGAAACAAGCCCATATAAATCAAAGTGTTTTAATGTTCTTCACCCACAGGGGACTTGACTCCCAGCTTGGACAAGGTAACATACACGATCCAGTTAATATTAAAAAATTCAATGATATGTTCTCTTCAATAGATTTGATTATTACTAGCTCCACTTCGATGATCAAATATCATGATGAGCATCACTTCCGGGTGTGTTCTATCCATTATTTTTCTAGTTTCCTGTTTTGTTCCAAATCAAGGGCAAACTCAAAACGATTTGTACTTATACAAAAGAAGCATTTGATATGCAAAGTTGTCATGTGAAGAAACCAAAACTGTCCCCCAGTTACAAGTTTCACATCAGCAAAGTCGAAAGGACGTTTGAGGCCTGTAGAGGCTACACATTGGTGTTAGAAAATCTACCAGGTGTAGGTAGATTAAAAACTTGTAGCTACAAGTTAATCTGGGCACCAAACTAATGCTCAACTCTTTCTGGTGAGTAGTACAAAATATTAATTTTCACTATTTTATTCTTGTATTTTTTTTGCATTTAAAATTGGTCAATGCAATATCATAGACAAAACTCTTATCCACAACACTCCCAATAATGACTGCATTTTTGGACTTTGCAAGGTTAAAAAATGTGCTAAATATGCCTCGAAAAATACGTCTATTTTTTCAAGGTAGTTACTTGATTTTCTGTACCTCCAATACTCATTTTATAGCAGAGCTTGAAGGATTCGTTAAAATATCTAGCACATTTACAATTTTTTTAACGATGCACCTTCTCTATGGGTGCAGACCTTTTTGTTGCAAGACTAGATCAGTAATCAAACAAGACAATAAAATTTTGTGACATCTTATTTGACGGTGCTTGGCCCTGTCCTTAAATTACGTCTTTCAATTTTTTCATCCTCAGTCCAGTTGCTTTGAACGTTTATTTGAAGTATAAAATGCAATAATATAAATTGATTTTCTATAAGATTTGTATCTATTAGTATTCACTGTATAAAATAATCATTTAAGCATTGATTTTTTTGGAAATTTTTTCGGGCACACACGTACCAAATTTCTATCAGTGGAAAGGCAGCTTTTACAGGACTATATGGTCACATTCTAAAAAAAATTTAAAAGAGGTGGTTTTTGTCGCATGTGGTGGTCAGATTCCACAGGCTAGCTCCTACCCGACAAGACAGGATTCGTTCGGCTACCTACCCATAAGGACGATAGGCTGTGTCTGTCTGTTGTAGTGTGTTTCCGCCTATTTGGTTATACATTCATAAATTTTGTCGATTTTCGCACGAGGCCTGCAGGTACAAAGTGGAGTGAGTGATGCCGACCATAGACAGTCGTCTAACTGTAGCGCATGTCGGCAGGCGTGCATTTGGGCTCTCTCTTCAGTATTCACATTGTTATTATTGGTATATTTTCTACACATACTCGTTCACCTCCCAGTGCACCCCCGCTTTCTTTATGTTTTTCTCATAGCTCTGGGGAGGGATTGTTGCCTCGCCTGTCTCGTTTTGTATTAGTAAGTGTACTTTTGTGTCAGGTAAAATTCTGGAGAGAATTCTCCTTTCTTCTTTCTTTACTTAAATTGGGAGATGGATTAAGGAAACAACCTTTCCATAATCTGTGGGTAAATAGTGTCCCGTTTAAGTACATTAATTAAGTTTAATCGGGTAAGCGTGGGTGTTGGAAATACGTACATTAAGGACGAACCCTAGAATCCCACTCCAGCCTAAACCAGCAAGCCCCGACTCAAATACAAATACAACATGTCCAGCTCGGTCACCAGAAAAATCTGTGTTCTCGAGACTAGTAGTTGACAACAATTACCACTAGAACAAGACAGCCTATAACCCAGAGGTTGAGAAGTATACTGCATATGACTCGAAAGTGCTTTTTGGGTGTTTTTTGCCCCCTAGTGGAGGCCATATTTCATGTGCAAACTTCTGCCTAACAATGCAGGACTCGTTCGGCTACCTACACATAAATCGAATAGGCCCATCTCCTAATTCGCCGCAACCTACCGTGCGGATACCAACTGGACTGAGTGAACCCAAGCAAGGAGCGTCCCAAGCTTGCCTGCACAACTATTGATTCTGTAAGAATGTTAAGATGTGTCTTCCATAGCCGGCTCCCAGAAAAATCTGGGTTACAAACCTGATTCTCATGACTAATATTGGGAGGGGATAATCACTAGATCAACGAAGCCTTTAACTATTGAATTGACTTCAAGCTGAAATATTCGTGAGCAAGCATGTCAAATCAAGCACATTTTTGGTGAGTGTGTATTCTTTTAAGCAGTGCAGCTGGTGACAAAATTTCTACAACTACCGAAGGATTCCATCTCAGGCAGGAAAAATAAGAGTAGGTGGCCTTATATGGGAAAGTGCTCAGCAGTGCATAATATAGATTTTTCATTTTTCCCTTGTTTTTTGTCGCTTTAAACATTTATAGAAAGTATAATGTCTTACTGAAGCACTGTTTTTAGACGAAAACATAGGTGAAGTGTGTGAAACAAATATTCATCTGTTGAATAATGTCGCTCCAGATGTGAATCGTATCAGTGCGTATAGAATCAGTAAAAAACTCCGAAAAATTTCAAATTTCCGAATTTTGGCCTACTATAGCTATGCGAATTTTTATTTTCAGTGGAAAGGTGTAGTTCAGTGTGTGCAGAAAAAAGTTCAAAAACTCTCAAATTGTCTTTTTCAGAGGATAATCGTGCAAACAAACTCTCAAAGGTTGTTTACTGTAGTCTAACTGCAGGCTATACATTTACTATTTCCGTAGTATTCCAATATACAATATTTTTTCTGATAACTGACAAATTATCAAAAAATTTTCATTTTTTCGATTTTTTGAAAAATTCTGTTTTGTTGAGCATCTTATTCATTTTAGCCAGAAAAAATAGCAAACTAGCAACTGGCAATGTTATTAATTCATACTTGGCAAAAAAAGATGGTAATAGGAAAAATATGAAAACATGAACAGAAACATAAGCAAGACAGACAAAGCAACAGAAAAAAATACAAAAAATATAGGATAAAAAGGGAATAAAATGAAAAAAGTTGGAGAAAATGAAAGAAAAAGTTGAACAAAAGAAATATCGTTTGGCGCCAAGATGGCCGGCACAGAAACAACCTGGTGCTGTACTGACTGACACTTGTGTTGAAGTGAGGGTGTGCAAGTGGAGGTGCCGCAACGTTCCTTTTCTGCATTTAGACATCGCAGTCGACCATATGCTGGTCATTAGGGATGGGACGAATCCCGGATTCGGATTCGGCTGGATTCGGTCTTTCTTTCTGGATTCGGATTTCGATTCGACTTCACTGATTTTTCAGATTCGGATTTGGTAGTCTTGTCACAAATTTTAGACCAAATCCCAATTCATTCTTAATTTGAGGTATGTTGGTGGAAATGACTTTGAATCTCATTCATATGGATTATCTAATACGAAAATATCTTTAAATTTTATTCGACTCACAAAAAAAAACAATCAACTAATATTTGAAATTCACCGATGGCAAATTATAACCTATATATTACTGCCATCTGTAACATACCTGCTAAAGCAGTACTGTAAATATGTAGCATACTGTATGTGATAGACATTTATTAAATATTATTAATTTTCACATTTTATCGTCTCAAGGATGTCTGGGATTCACACCCAAACATTCCTACAAAATTACGTGAAGTACTTTATTTTGATCCGTTCACACCCCGGTAGCCCAATTAAGATGCCCTATATAATTTGAACAAACGGCAGCTGTTCCCCTAGAACCTACACTAAACTACACATTCCACAGCTACCGTAATCCCCCGTAAAAATCGTAAACAACACCTGCACACAGTAAAATACCTAGAAGCCCCGCCAGACAGTAGTCTCAAGTGTAACGGTAGCGGCAGCCCCACAAAACATGTGTATACAGAGAAACCGATACAGGAAGCATGCACAGAAGCACAAAGGTGTGGCCAAGCCCACCTTAGGAAGCAAGCTAAGCCACCTTAGGAAGCAAGCTAAGCACAGAAAGCATACAGTACCAGGAAAGCGTTAGAGAGGCGTAACTAAGTAAGCATAAAAAGTGTGGCAGGAAACGACGATTGGCGGAAGAAGATGGACAGAAGCTCGACCTCCCGCAACGCCCAGGGAGTGGCTAGAATGGCTGTATAAAAGAAGAAGCAAAGTGTGATTTGATCATTCCTATTCTTGTGGTTTTTACATTTTGACTTCCGCGCTCGCCCCGTCTTTTTTATACATTTGCAAGCAGCCGATTATCCGAAAGCAACTTAAACCGAGGCCCCCGTTTGTATTATAAATCGAAACGCGTTTTTATTGTCGACGTTCAAGCAACCGTCGATCATCCGTTGTTTATTGTAACCGTAGCGCCCGGGCCCCCGTTGTTTCCGCCGTATTGACCATTGGTTGAAAGTAAAGTACCTCACACAAATTTGGTCGTTACATATTTTGGTGACTGTACCGTTACGTTAACCACTGGAACTCCCTGCCCCCAATTAGGTGTACTCTTATCCGGGCATTTAGAAGCATTAGATAATACAGTAGTAATCATTTCCTACAGTAAGACAGTATTCGTAGAAAGCAAACTGGAAATCCCCTCCAACGAGACATTAAGTGATACATTTAAACGAATACAGCGTGAAGCAAAAATTGAAGCATTTAAGCAGAAATCCCAACGCAAACCAAGAATGACCCACCAAACGCAAGATCATTTAGGAGAAATCGTTAGAGAACAGATAAATAATTTATTTTCAGAACATTTTCGTACCCTACGCACACAATTGAATCAGAATACAGTAAACCCCACCCTAATAGATGATCTCAGAACAGCAAACATTCGTAATAACATGGCAAATAATTTCTACGCAAAACCTACAGTATTCACGGGCGGCGTGACCCAACATTTTGTTGAATGGAACAAAAGATTAGAACAATTCATGGCACTTCAAGGCATGAAAGATACAGACGTACAGTTAAAGTTGGCATGCTTAGAAATTCATTTGGGAGGAGCCGCATTAGCAAAATTCAAAAGTTTAGCAAATTCCGAAAACCCTCCCCACACATACGAGCAGTATAAAGTCGCATTACAGGCATTTTTCCCAAACAATAGAGATAATGAGCTACATCAACAATTCTTACGCGAAAGAAAACAAAAGCGTTCAGAAACAGTAACAGAATTCTTATTTGATTTAGAACATCTTGCAACCCTCCCCTACCCTAACTTTAACACAGACACACGAGAAATGATCATAAAACCCCTCTTTGTAGAAGGCATGCAAAACGAAATCAGGGGAGCAATTAAGTATAGAAGGTTCGCGACTCTAAAAGAAATGTCAGACGAAGCAGCTTACATTGAACAGCAAATCCTTAGAAATGAGTTAAAGTCCAACGCCCTTCCCTTCATACCCCCAAAACCCGAACCCATCTTTTCCCTCACCAAAAACACAGACCAACAGGATCTTTTGCATCAGTTAGAACAACAAGTAAAAGATTTACAGTTGCAGATCAAACAAAAACCTCAACCCCCACAACAAAGTAGCTACAACAATTTCAGTAACAATACTTTCAGCAGGAATAATGCTTACAGGAACAATACCACCCCCAGGCAACCCAAATGCTTCCAGTGTGGACAAATCGGACACGCAGCTCGTAATTGTAAATCAGTAGGCACCCGAAAATCATGTGAAATCTGTTTCCGTAATAATCACAGTACACGTGATTGTAAAAGCGGATGCATCCACTGCTCCCAAACAGGACATAGATCAGATAACCGCCTTTCAAAACCCTACTCCAATTTTCAATGTTTCATATGCAAGCAGAGAGGTCATACAAGCAGATATTGTCCAAATCAGCAAAGTCGTAATATTCAAAATTGCATTTTGTACAGGCAACCCCAACCCCTCATGGACATTGACGACCCCACATTTTACTCAAAATTACCCGCCATAACTAACGGCCCTCAGACTACTTTAGGAACTATCATGCCCAACACCCACCGCCATAGTGACGAATACGTCCTTGATCTGGACGTACCCGATTGGTGCGCCATGTCACCACCCCCCACGCCTGAAGCCGCAAAAATCGAAAAATCTCCACCCACCATCCCCGTAGGCTACAAGATCACCCGAAAGCAAGACACAACGCCGCCCACCGCCCCGAAACCCCGTCGAAAACAGGCCGCAACTTGTTATCCCTTCTCCATGGCCTGACCCCCGAACCCTACCAATTTTGCCCCCGCCAAACACTACTACCAACCCCCGCAAGTAAGCAAGCCCAAACCCCATCCCATAATTCAACTTCTAAAGTTTTACAGAATGTTCAGATTTCAAACCCGCCACCCCCCCAGCTCAAAATCGCAAAACAACAACACCAAAAGCCCAACACCAAACCGGCCACAACGAAAACATACAGTGCCCTGCTGCCTCCACTAAAACATTCTATTGGCCGATGTTTTGTATTTTTCTTTGTATAATAGTCCCCTCATCGTGTAGTGCGCAATTTCAGATGTGTGGAACTTCATTGAGCAGTCACTCAGTCATCATACCGAAACTTGTATCATGCATGCCCCCTTCCACAGTAGACAAACCCGTACAGACATTCGGAAAAATCTATATCCCCTCCACTAAGCCCCACATTACAGACGCATACAAATGCAGTGTTCCCAAACGCAAAATTTGTACTAATACAGGATTTTTTGGATCAAAAGGTATTGTCTTCGACCAAACTGAAATGCAAAATCTAACCCCACATGTTTGTAAGGCAATCGTTATAGACAAAGAACACAACGGTCAAAAATTATACGAAACCCAACCAGGATTTTGGTCAACAAACAGCTCCTTAAGCATAGAATACACATGGTGTTGTACAGACCATTGTACCTCGGTCACTAACGTCATCATAGAAATAGGACAAATAGCATCTTGGAATGGAAAATCTATGACAGGTACATTAGGCGACCTAGGGTCATGCAAACCAACATCAGGTCATTGTGTCACAGCTGACGGATCCATTATCTGGAATGAAACAGCATTTGAAAACTTATGCCCTTTCGAATACAAAAATACACATTCCATCAAACTCACGCAAACACACATGATAATAGAAGAGCTACAAGGCGCATTTTCGGTTAAAAACACACTCTTTTCAAACCCCAATTGCCCAGAAATCCAAGACAGCATTCTAACCGAACAAGGCATTATTGTACAATTAGACAAAAGCACCCCACATCGTAACGCTTTTTTAACCCCAAAAACCAATGAAACCCATACTACACTCTACAATTTTGATGATTTTGAACCCAACAACGCAAAACTAAACTATCTAGCAGACAAAATACAGGAATTCGAAATTCAAAATTTCAAAAACGTATGGAATGAATTATGCAGACAAGCACAGCGTCACCTTGATCTCGTATGGCAAATTTTACGTCTTGATGCAACCCTTGGAGCGCGTGCACGCCTACAGAGAACCGACATCATAGCAGAATTTACAGGAGAAGCCCTCACAGTCTGGCCCTGCAAGCAGGTAAATGCATCCAAAGTCTTTTACAACCATAAAATCAACCAAACATGCTACAAACTTTTGCCCATTCTGGTAGGAACCCAACTCATGTTTTCGAATCCAGGAGGCAACGATTTAACCCCTTTCTCACAAACCATTGACTGCCATCACATGCATGTAGCCCTTTACAAACAGAATAATACATGGGCAGTGAAACAGGATCCCCGCATGTCACAAATTCACCTTTTGAAATCATCTGGAACCAAAATTTCTCCCTTTTTCATTTTAATACACCCGCCATTTTTCATGATCAACTTGCAACTATTTCAACCAACTTACTCTTTTTGAAACAATGCATTTACAAAACTCACACACTCGAAAACATTGTCAAAAAACTCATCAATTACACCGCCCAAATGTCTCTCAATTCCGATACAGTTTACAACATGATCTCAGGCACTGGCCAAGCACTCGGAAATACACCCTCTGGCGCCGGTCAAGGCATAGAACATGTAATAACTGGTACCACCCAAAGTCTCACGGACGGATTAAACAATTTACTCAAAGGACCCCTGCAAATCATTATCAATCTCGCCGTTATTACTGTAGTTATTGCAGGCCTCTTTTATTCGTTTCTCGTTCTTCGAAAATACTTCCCCTCCCCAAAGCATCAAGTCACACATGAACATGCATACGAAATACCATCAAACAACAGACATTTAAATGAGACCATACCCCCATCATTCGGCCATGCTCTCTTAGAATTAGCTAATCGTCGTGGGGCACAAACACAGCAGAAATACGTCCTTGTCGATATCGATACCCCCCGAACCTCTGCAATCGAACTCATTAATCAAATTCACCAATCCGCATCAAATAAGCCACCCCAAAATGTACCTGAGAAACATACCCCTCATATTCCCATCACACTTAACGGCAAGTTAATGACAAAAGGCATGATTGACACTGGTGCAGTTTACTCACTCATTGATTCCCGAATCGCTCAACTTTTACAGTTAGACATGAAACCCCCACTAGTCCAAGCAAAAGCAGCAAATAATCTTCCGATTCACTTTGTAGGGACCACTTTTGTCACAGTGACTGCCCAAACAATCCAGGAAACAATCATGGTCCATGTCCAAAAAGATTGCACAGCAGACATCCTTCTAGGCAAAAACTTTCTCAGTCGATTTTCGGAATACACTATCAACAATCAAAAATCACAGGTCAAATTTGGCAATGTTATACTACCTTGTGATGGCCTAGAATATAGCCCCCTTTCGACCCGTGGTGGAACTTATCTAGACGAGAAATTAGAATTGCCACCCCCTACAGTAACCGAATTTACTGTCCCCTTGCCCAAATCGTACTTACAGGTCAAACAGCTTGAATTCACCCCGAAACCCAAACAGAATCCCAAAGTCCATTTCGCAGCTTGTATCTCGGAAAATCAAAACAGTCGCATACATATATCCGTCCTAAACACACAAGAAACAGCTCAAATTCTTTATCCTGGAACATGCGTTGGTACAGTCTCCTGTTACATCCCGAAACAAAATACTCCCGCTAACGTAACCCCTTCTACGAAAAACCAGCCCAACCGTTTTGATACATTCACATGGTTAAAAGAAAATGTTAATTTAACCTCCACTGACCTCACAGAAGCAGAGAAAATGCAACTCCTACGCGCCCTATCGAAGTACCCTACATTATATGCTAAATCCAAAATGGATGTAGGTAGAACCACCCTCGTTTCACATACAATTGACACCAATGGCTCCCAACCTGTACGTAGACAACTTTATCGGACTTCCCCAAAAGAAAAGCAAATCATACAAGCAGAAGTTGAGCAACTCGCAGCAGCAGGTGTCATAAGCCAAAGCAATTCCCCATGGTGTACCAACACAGTTTTAGTCCCCAAAAAAGATGGAGGCCATCGTTTATGCATTGATTTTAGAGGCCTCAACAAAGTCACCAAAAAAGATACCTACCCCTTACCCCATATAGACGAAATTCCAGACACCCTCCGTGGCATGAAATATTTTACGTCCCTTGACCAATCCAATGCATACTATTCGATTCCCATAGCACAAGCAGACAGAGAAAAAACGGCCTTTAATTGCTCAGCTGGCCAGTATCAATTCAATTACCTCCCCTTTGGACTCACCAATGCCCCAGCCACATTCCAAAGGTTAATGGATGTTATTCTTTCGGGTCTGCAATGGAACACATGCCTTGTGTATCTCGACGATGTTTTGGTATTCGCAGACTCCCATGCCCAAATGCTGGAACGTTTAGACACTATTCTTGCCCGATTCTCACAAGCAGGCCTTAAACTAAACATACAAAAATGCAAATTCTGCCAGCCCCAAGTCCAATACTTAGGCCACGTCATTTCTCAGCAAGGCATTTCACCAGATCCCCATAAGGTACAGGCCATTTATGACATACCCACACCCAAAAGCTCAAAAGAAGTTAAGTCATTCCTTGGCCTACCCTCATATTATCGCAGATTCATCCCAAATTGCTCCCAAGTTTCTAGCCCACTCACATCGCTACTCAAAAAGAACTCAGAATTTTCCTGGGGCCCTGAACAGCAAAACGCATTCACTAAGCTAAAAGAATTACTCATTCATGCCCCAATACTGCAGCACCCCGATTTCACAAAACCGTTTATTCTGCAAACCGACGCCTCAAAACTCGGAATCGGCGCCATTCTCAGTCAGCTAGATAGTAAAGGTCAGGATCGCCCCATTGCTTTTGGGAGCCGCACATTGAAACCCGCAGAACGCAACTATCCGATCACTGAGTTAGAAACCCTTGCAGTAGTCGAATTTGTCAAGTATTTCCGCCCCTATCTTTTCCAGCAACATGTTATAGTACACACTGACCACACAGAAGTTCAGGCAGTCTTACAAAAGGAAAACCCGTCCCCTCGCATTGCCCGTTGGGGATTAGCCCTCTCTGGTATTCAACTCGACATTCAACCTAAGAAACGCACTGCTAACCGCAACGCAGATGCAGTTTCCCGATTCCCCTCACAGACAGCAAAGCAATCCTTTGATATTGAGCAATTAGAAACCCGTCCGGAAATATCCACCATCAATTCTGTTCTTGAGGCCGAAGCAACTGAACAAGAAGAGCAACAGAAAAACTTCGCTGAACTCCAACGCACTGACCCAACTGTCAAGAGTATTTTAGCGAAACTCGCCCAAAAACACCCCCTTACCCTTATCAAATTCGCAGTGCATCAAAATATTCTCTTCCGTATAGTCGACAAACAGGCGAAACTATACATCCCCAAATCACACGTCCAGCATCTCATTGCCTCTCATCATGACAGCAAATTCACAGGTCATTTTGCAGCCCAGAAAACTTTACACTTGCTCCGACAAGAATATTTTTGGCCCCAAATGAGCCCTGATATCAAACGTTACTGCAAAACTTGCCACCCATGCCAGACACAGAAAGCCCTCAGGCACAAAGTACATGCAAATTTGGTACCAATTCAGCCGACTGGCCCATTTGATAGAGTCGGTGTTGATTGCATGGGACTGTTACCCCTCACTGAAGATGGCAACTGATTCATCCTCGTTTTCATCGATTATTTCACAAAGTATGTAGAGGCATTCCCGACCCCTGACATCACTGCAGCCACTATTGCCAAGCTATTCGTAACCAAAATTGTTTGCCGTCATGGGTCCCCGAAAATCATCCATTGTGATCGTGGCTCCGATTTTGTATCCGACCTCTTCTCACGGATCACCAGTTTATGCGATACTCAGAAAATTCATACTACCCCATACCATCCCATTGCCAATGGAGAAGTTGAGCGTTGCAACCAAACCCTAGCCACCCGTATCCGCATGTACATCAATTCAAATCACACTGATTGGGATACTTATCTGCCCTATGCTGTTTTTTCGATCAACATTCATAAAAATGATAGCACATCGTATCCCCCATTTGAATTACTCCATGGTAGGCAAGCTAATCTGCCGTCAGATGCAGCCTTAAACTTTTTCCCCACGTCTTACATGGTTGATTTAGACGATTACGCCCTTCGTGTAAATTCGCATTTTACAGAATCACTCTCAACCGTGCAGGAAAGTTTGCAAAAAGCTCAAGCCCACTACACCCGTCAGTATAACAAGCATGCTCAGAACATACATTACAAGGCAGGTGATCTTATTCTCTACAAAAATCATTCGTGTAAACAAGGGCTGACTCCCAAATTCCTCCCTCGCCGAAACGGACCCTATACAGTCACAAATTTCATGTACCCCAATGTTACACTTAAACACCCCCATAAGAATATTACATTTATGGTGCATGTAAATGAGACAACCCCTTTCTACCCTCGGAAAGCAACTATCGAATCTACCCCCACCCCTCCTCAACCTCGAAAGCCTTGAACGAGGACGTTCAACTCCGGAAGGAGGGAAATGTAACGTACCTGCTAAAGCAGTATTGTAAATATGTAGCATACTGTATGTGATAGACATTTATTAGATATTATTCCATTTTCACATTTTATCATCTCAAGGGTGTCTGGGATTCACACCCAAACATTCCTATAAAATTGTGTGAAGTACTTTATTTTGATCCGTTTTCACACCCCGGTAAAACAATTAAGATGCCCCAATTAATTTGCACAAATGGCAGCTGGTGCCCTAGAACCTACACTAAACTACACATTCCGCAGCTATGGTAATCCCCCGTAAAAATCGTAAACAACACCTGCACACAATAAAATATGTAAAAGCCCCACCAGACAGTAGTCTCAAGTGTAACGGTAGCGGCCGCCCCACAAAACATGTGTATACAGAGAAACCGATACAGGAAGCATGCACAGAAGCACAGAGGTGTGGCCAAGCCTACCGTAGAAAGCAAGCGAAGCACGAAAAGCATACAGTACCAGGAAAGCATTAGAAAGGCGTAACTAAGAAAGCATAAAAAGCGTAGCAGGAAGCGACGATTGGCCAAAGGAGATGGACAGAAGCTCGACCTCCTGCGATGCCCAGGGAGTGGCCGAAAACGTCCTATAAAAGAAGAAGCAAAGCGTGATTTAGTTAGTTGTTAGAGTTGTATTCCTTCGGTTTGATCCACACCCATTCATCGCTTTTTATTTGCAAGCAACTGTCTTCGAAAGCAGTTAAACCATGTCATATTTTATTTGCAAGCAAACGCACCGTCTAAATTTTTTATTGTCGACTGTCAAGCGACCGTCGATCATCCGTTGTATTATTGTTACCGTACGCTGCGCCCCGTTCTGTTATAGCCGTTCCCACCATATCGACCGTTGGTTAGAAGTAAAGTACCTCACACAAATCTGGTCGTTACAGGTCAATTCAAGATCTACTACAAGGGGATAAACTGAAATCATCAATACATGGATGTGGAACTCGTGGTCAACCTCAAGTATAAATTTTCATAAAAATTCACATCAATATGAGAATAAAAAATAAGCGGAGCAAAATCTAGTAATCTCTTCAAATTTGGAAATAATTTTATTTGCAACACAGGCCGAATAAGAACCTGTGTTTGCGAACTATCGAGCACATTCATTTTCTTATCAGTGCTATGCGTACGTCATTACATAATTTCTAAACATTTGCTTGGAATAGATGCATAGTGTCAATCACATTTCTAAACAACAGATATTGACAGCCTCACATACAGTAACCTGAATTTCAAGTTTTGAGCCACGTCAAACATCTGGCGATACGTGCCAAAATGTGTGACAACCAGCCTCCACCAGATCGAAATCGAGGACCAAATAGGCCATGCGCCAAAACTTACACCCCGGTCAATCTCCACTTTTCCATTCTAAGGAAACTTTTTTTTGGTAAAAAGCTATTTTGAGAGAATCTCTTCTGATACATCGCTGTATTGAGTCTCGCTATATCGAGTTTTGCTGCTCAGGAAAAGGCACAACGAGATGTTTTCTGACTTTTAATAATAAATCATCATACGAAATGAATCTCAATTTATGCATTCAATAGTAAATACGCAACTAATAAATTAATAAATTAGTAACAAATCAACATAAAAATATACATGCAAATCTGGCCAATCACACGTCCAGAACTTTTGGGTGATGCGTCTCTCTTGTTTACCCGACCTGACTGCACGAGGTATTATATGCATGCAAGGCACATAATCATAAAACACATTGCAATCGATGTACAGGTATACTGATGATCCGTAAGGCAAGCAGGTTGAAAATGCCGGCTGAAAAAATTGAGCAATCGAAAGATGTCGTGGCGAATAGATACACAAATTATTTCTTTATAAGTTTTTGTAATAGATAAATTTTTAAAGTTTTTTTCAAACTAGATTGGATAATACGTTCTCCAACCGCCTATTGTCGATCGCCGCCGCCGACGGCATACTATGATGAAGCATAATCCGATTCGACCACGGATACGGGCGATATAGCTGCTACCGCCCTGGCTGATTCGTCATTGGTCGGATCCATCTAAAGACGATTCGCCATTTTCAGCCGAAGTGTCGCCTCGGCGTCTTCATTGAAGACACCACTGCTTTGGGAATTAACAGTCACGTTGACATTCTTGTCAGCAGCGCACATTGACGCCGAATCCGCAACGCACATCGACGCCCGATCGTATAAATATTGCGACGAAATGGCATTGAACATGCATGGTGGATAGCGGCCGACGTTTTAGGTTTGTAACATGGACGACCCGTAGTACGACGACGACGGAGGTTGTTGGCCGGCGGCGTAATAAGCCGTCGACGCGGATGTCATCATTATCTGTTCTTCGGAGGCTGGAATGCTGATCCACGCGCTGTTGGCGCCATCGGCAGCCGGGGACAAGCAGCCGAAATTGTCGTAGAAAGTTAAATCGTGCTGGGGCACGATTTGTAGGATTGGTGATGAGTAAGTTTGTTGTTATTGGTTACTGTATTGTTGGACGTAAGGTTTGATGGGGTAGGTGGCGCCGATGTATGGTGAGCTCTGATCCAAGGGTTCTATTAGTGTCGTTGTAAGGACTATCATCTGGGAAGAGTCTGAAATGAGAACACTTAACACTAGTACTTATTGTATCATTTTTAAATGTCTACAAATGAAACCCAGGTCCGTTTTGGGCTACAATTTTCCTTTTTTTCTTTTCTCTTTTTTCTTTTCTTTTTTTTCCTTTTTTCTTTTTTCCTTTTTTCTTTTTTTCTTTTCTCTTTTTTCTTTTCTCTTTTTTTCTTCTCTCTTTTTTTCTTTTCTCTCTTTTTCTTTTCTCTTTTTTTCTTTTCTCTTTTTTCTTTTTTCTTTTCTCTTTTTTTTCTTTTATTTTTTTGCTATAGATTTTAGACCTGAAGCTCGTTACTAACCACTGCCAAAAACAAAGCCCAATCATGCAAAAAACAGTGCATAAATTGATAATATGAATTTACAAAAATTTAAGCTTCAAATCAAGTTGCACCTTACATCAACCTGTTAAACAATGGCCGTGAAATTAACGCTTAATTTTTTCCTCCTGCACGAAACCTAACCTCCTATTCCTGCACAAAACATGGTCTATGTGTGTTGTGTCTAGGGCTGCAGCTTACGCGCGACTTAGAGTCAATTTTATAACCTAGAGAGTTAAGCTGCTGCTCGGCTGTAGCTTAGGGTTGAAGAAATTGGACCACGGCGTGTACTCAATCTGAGGTACAACAAAAAAAACTCTTTTAAACATGTAGCTAGTTACATTTAATAGCTGATATCAAAAAAGTATCAAAGATTTACACTGTTACAGGCTGATAATCCATAAAAATTTACAAAAATTCAGAATTGCCTTAAAATATCTTTATTAATCATATATATTTCATGTTTGATAATATTAAATATATAATATTTATTCGCAAAATTTATTTCTAAAATATTTACTTGCACCTTTCGCTGCAAGTAAATTCGAGGTCAGCCAGGCTTCTATTAGAGGTCAGGTTCCTCAGCAAAGCGCACTCAAGGACTTCATGCTGGAACCCCTCACTCGCCAGCTAACTATTGGTTCTAGTCTTCAAAATCCAAGGTTCAAGATTGAAGACATTCCAGCAAATTGCTAAATGTTGCCTCAAGGTGTTATGTAATAATGTTTATCCCCTAAGGACTGGTGGTCATACATGCATATACCTAGGTCAACCTTCCTGCCTAAGACACTGGACCATTCCTGGTCCGAAAAAACCGTCAAACACCCCCTGAACACTTTCTAATACTGATTTTTTGATTATTTTTATGCATATTTTGTACGAAAAACATGCTTGCACATTTTTGTTGTTATTTTTTTGCTCCCCCAAACCAGCACTCGCCTCGACAAAAAGTTCCCAGCATCCTTTTCTTGGAAAATTCATGCCGTACGAGTCTGCTGGTAATTCTCCAATCACCATGGCAACTTCATACCTGAGTGGCTTTGAATGGCTGACGCAGGCTCTTCAACCTGCAACAAATACATGTATGTGCCATACGTGTAATTGTGTAATGTACATGCTAATGCAGTACTGTAAATTTATAGTGTACACTATGTGATATTCATTTATTAAATATTATTTCATTTCTTAATCTATCATCTCAAGGGTGCCTGGGATTCACACCTAAACATTCCTGTAAAATTATGTGAAGTACTTTATTTTGATCCTTCCTCGCCCCAGTAGCCGCCATTGACCGAAATAAGATGCCCCAATTAATTTGCGCATCCGCAGCTGGTACCCTAGAACCTACACTAAAGTACACATTCCGCGGCTACATTAATTTCTCCCAAAAATGGTAAACAACACCTGCACACAGTAAAAAGTAAAAGCCCTGCCAGACAGTAGTCTCAAGTGGAACCGTAGCGATGGTCCCACAAAACATGTGTATACATAAAAAATGGATACAGAAGCATACACAGAAGCACAGAGCCCACTGTAAGAAGCAAGCATAGGGAAAACACAAAAAGCATACAGTACTAGGAAGATCAAAGTATACTATCAGAAAATGGAGACGTGGAACAGGTTGTCACAACTACGCATGTTTTTCAGGGACATTTGAAGGGTTCTGAGTCCTGACAGAACCTTGACTTACAACAATGGAATCCAGGCTGACCCTCCCATCGAATTTTCTTTTTTTAAGATTTTTACACAATGAATGTAAAAATAAATTTTCTCATATGAATGCGCAAATATATTTGAATTTACTTTTCAAGGACTATGTGCCCTAGATGTTCGCCCTTGTATTTTTTGTCCAAATCTACTTTCACACCATGTCGGAAAAATAATGGTCAGTAAGTGGCCTGATCCCTCGACATTCTGCATAACAGGCAGAGGCGCCCTAACCGACCCATGTTGAGGATTCAGCAACGATGGTTGCGGTGGTGCTCTGTGTGGCCCAGACACATGATGAAGAGTGAGACGCACTATTTTGACACCCTTCCCCTCCAGGGTGGGCCTTGGAATGGACGGTCACAAATGACATATGCCCAAATCCATGTGGCCAGTATATCAGGCTTGGTAAGGAACTTAAACCCTCGATTATTCGCATACAAGGCAGATGCATAATCCACTACAGTATCTCAGCCACGTAGATGATTCGGAAATTGCGCTCGCAATGGTAGTGTGTGCGGTGCAGTGCGCATGACAAGCAGTCAGACGCACCACACTCACACCCTCCATTTTTCGAGGAAGAAGCCCCCTGGATGGTCACAAAAGACTTTTGAAACAGGCACCAAGTTTCCATTCATATCCAGTACCAGCTTTTACCTATTGAGTCCACTATGGATTCAGGTTTGATGAGAACTGGCGCTGTTTTACCCGAAAATTGAGGCATGGATTCCCACTAACCCAGATCTGAACATGGATCTGGTGCTGGGATGGAGCTGGATTCGCCTTTTAAAACTTCAGTAATGAGCTTAACTAACTAAAAATGAGTCACAATGAAAACTTTGTTGAATTGGATGAATCGTCTCATAAACATTTCGCAATGGTTTTCAATTAGTGCTTGACAGATAATAAGTTTAAGGATTTTAAATTCAAAAACTTGATATATTCACTCCAGGATGGGAATTCTTATTTATTGTGACCCTCATAAGTAAAAATGGCCATAGACTAGAAAATGAAAAATCATTGTCTCTCTTCCGTATGATCATGAAATCTGAAATAAGCATGAGGTGAAATTATATACTTGATGGCCTGAAATTCAATAACATCGTGTTCTAAGACTATGCAATGTTTGAACCACAATATTTTTCCCATTGTTTTATTTCCAACAATTAAAAATAAATAAAAAAAAATTGAATGGAAAAAATCTGGTTGAGCATCAGCAAAAGAATTCTGTAAAGTGTCACATGAAATCAAAAAAGTTGATTTTAGATACGTTACTCTTTAGTTGAAATTTCGTAAAAGTTGCAGAGAACCGGAGGAGAAACTTGAATTGTTATTATTTAGATGGCAAGAGTCACGTGGAAAAGTGGCTAAAAAATAGTGCAAAAAATGACCTTATAGCCAATTAAACGAACAATCGCTTAATTTGCTTAATTAGCTTAATTAGGCTGGATAAGACAATGCATTAAAGATTCGAAAGTTATTTTTCAATCAGCGGTAAGGAAAAGTGATAGCAAATATTTGATGTCTATCAAGACAAAGAGAAATTGGGCGGGTCTGCAAAGTCAATCTGTTTTGCAGACCTTTGGCATCTCCGAAGGGTATTTTCTCGAAACATTCTCTGAGGACGGAAATATGTTAACCCTTAACGTCCTGTACTTACAGCGTAGTGAAAATCTATAGCCTTAGTAAATGCAGTGTATCTCATTCAATTCGCGATAAAAGACAGTGTCGTTTTTTTATTCGATTCGCAAGGTTTTGTGCTTTAAGCGAAGCTAGAGATTGTGTTTCGTATACTGTAGTCAGCGCCATAAAATCAGAATTTTCGTCTGGCACTAAATTTTTCTCGGAATATTTTTTCGGTTTTTCCTATATTTTACCAAGGAATTGGGCTGATGCAGTCGAAAAGTGCATTCATTTTTCATCAGAATGCCTTTCATCGCATCTAATTTCGTAGCCTGATGTATTTTTGAGAATTTTTGAAAAAATAACATTTTCTTTACTTTTTTTGCGTTTCGGATGATTTTTTACTGAGCGAAAATGGTCGATAGTGAGAAAATATTCATATGTTTGCCCTTCCAAATGCACGCCCTGTCCACAAGTGCTATTATAATTATAATCGTTAAAATAAATAAACAACAGTTTTCATAGACAAGAGTATTCAGGAATAACGAAAAATATGATTTTTGGGTCGACTCGACCCCAAGCAGGACGTTAAGGGCTAATAAAAGAAATAAAAACAGATATACTCCCTCCTCTAGCTCACTAGGCTGGTTAGCGGGACAATGCAGGTTCAATGGTAGAGCAAAGATTTGTGACAGATTATTTTGCATTTTAATGCTTACTTTGAAAATAAATGGACTATAGACTCTTGCCATGGAAAATTTTTTTTACTAGTCTGCAGTATTTCAGTTTTTTCAGCCATAGAAAGACTTATTCAAGAATAGTTGAATTATTACTTTTCAAGTGTGCTTGTGCACTGAAATTCGAAGCTAAATTACTTAGATCATTTTGCAATAAAAATTACCATTCACACACAAGACACGAAACAACAACTTTATATAACAATAAAACAGAAAAATGCGAACCAAAAAATTGGAATAAAAAACTTAAATTGGAATTGATAAATCATTATTTCTGTAAAATCGTCACTCAAACATTCGGAACATTATCACCAACTCTGCCATTGCGTTTGTAGCACTTGTAGCAAAACACCTCGAGTAAATGCAAGAAAAATAAGACGCTCGCCCCAGTCCAGATGCTCAACGTTCCACCAAGATTGGACAGAGTCTGGTGCCACACGAATAATGGTTTGTGTTCGCGTACTTGCCAATGTTTGTCATCAGGATAATGCAACATCAAAATTGTATTGTTATGATGCTGATTTGATAAAGTTTTCCAATATCTGAGACCAGCATCTGTTAACTTACTTATCTTGTACTCCCATTGAAAACAATTCATCCCGATTTCTTGTACAGCCCCTATCCAATAAATCGAGCAAGATGGCTCTTGCCCTCGCATGCAAGTCCGTTTATAACAACGAATACTTGTCTTTGTTGGCACGTTGATCATTATTGGATCAATGTAAAAACTGTTGACTGAGTTCATTTTTAGTAATATTTGCTGACTATACGACTGCCAGGAACTAAGGTAGTCCTGATAGCCAATGTCCAGACTTAAACCATGAATCTCCCGCATGAAATTGATGATGCCCATTCGTAGATCCGTCGTCAACTTGTCAGGCGTATTATCCTCTACTGACAGAATCGAAACCAAGCTATTTCGAAAGCTCACACGTTTCCGTGGACAGTCAATTGTTATGCATGTGGCCCATACAAAACGTGTAAGAAACTTGAAAAGGGGACACAGGTTATGGAGTGAGGGATTACAGTATAGACATTTTTCATAGGGATTTAATGCAAGAAGTCTCTCCTGTGCATCAGTGTGCAGTGCCTTATTACGCCTTGAAAGAACTAGAAGCAAGTGTTATGTCTAGAAAATGTGAGTGTTAGGACCAGACGTTCTGCGCACAGTGGATCAGCATAGGGCTGGCATGCAGTGGTTGAGCATAGGGCTGGCATGCAGTGGTTGAGCATAGGGCTGGCATACAGTTAATAGTCAAGCATAGGACAGGTATGCAGTTGTTATGCATAGGTTACGCATGTAGCAGTTAAGGATGGCTCATGCACTAAGTGGTTAAGCATAGGCTTTGCCTGAAGAGGTTAAGCATAGGACAGGATTTGTTTACAACTATGGTGTCCAGAGGTGAGATTGGAAGTTTGGCATATTGATGTTGGTCACAGGGCATGGGTCATCAACATTTACGATAGAATCCAATAATTTTCCTACCATTCATGAATTTTCATTCCAGGTTTTCTAGAATTCAGCAACTGGGTTCTATGACAATTGAGTGAACGACAGTCGGGTAAACGACAACTGGGTGAAAATCATGAAAAAAGTGGCTTATGTGGGTAGAAACGTGAAAAATGTTTAGAATAAACAAAAGACACTGCAGTTTACATCCCTTGAGCACCAAAATTCTGAAATTGGTTTTACATTAAAATTACTCCAGTCTCTGACACGTTAGTTATAGTGTTTTTTTATAAAATGCTTCCCAATAGAAAAAGCGACACAAATTAGTAATGTCGTCAAAATCGTTTGCATGGAGCTCTTACTGTAAAATTTTTCACTATACTAAAAAAACTGTTGAAGCTTAGGTCAGTATGCTCATAAATTTGCAGTCCTGTGTGATATATTTTTTACCAGCAAATTGTGAAAATCTGGAATACTACTTGTTTTCCGCATTCATTATTTAGAAGCATTTCAAAAAACAGACTATAGTTGTTGCAATCACTGTCAATGATTTGTATCCTATGATTTCGAAAGTATAGTAGATTTATTGAGAACAAAAGTCTTTTGAAATTTTAGTAGTGCTTATAATGTGTAAAAAATTACTTGATCAACCTGATTTTTTCTTTTGTACATTAAAAATTCGTTGAAGATTTGAATTGAATAAGATCATTTCAACTGATTGATTTGCTTTTCAGTGCTGAAAGTCAACTCTGTGATGCAGTTGGAATTTCAGTAATGTTTGACTCAACTGGGTGGGCCGCACCTCACTCTGGCGGTAAGTTGTGCATAAAGATTTATTCATACATTCCAGCAAGTGTAAATGCTTTCTATGATTTTCGCCCAATTGTCGCGTTCACCCAATTGTCATATTTACCCTATTGCCATTCACCCAATTGTCGGAATCCCCAGCAACTCTTATGATTTTTAAAATACAATAATTTTCTTTGATTATTGTGACTAGTCAAATTACTTACAAGTGTAACGTACCTGCTAAAGCAGTACTGTAAATATGTAGCATACTGTATGTAATAGACATTTATTAAATATTAGTCATTTTCGTATTTTATCGTCTCAAGGGTGTCTGGGATTCACACCCAAACATTCCTATAAAATTACGTGAAGTACTTTATTTTGATCCGTTCACACCCCGGTAGCCCAATTAAGATGCCCCAATTAATTTGCACAAACGGCAGCTGTTCCCCTAGAACCCACACTAAACTACACATTCCACAGCTACCGTAATCCCCAGTAAAAATCGTAAACAACACCTGCACACAGTAAAATGCGTAGAAGCCCCGCCGTACAGTAGTCTCAAGTGTAACAGTAGCGGCGGCCCCACAAAACATGTGTATACAGAGAAACCGATACAGGAAGCATGCACAGAAGCACAAAGGTGTGGCCAAGCCCACCGTAGAAAGCAAGTGAAGCACAGAAAGCATACGGTACCAGAAAAGCCTTAGAGAGGCGTAATTAAGAAAGCATAAAAAGCGTAGCAGGAAACGACGATTGGCGGAAGAAGATGGACAGAAGCTCGACCTCCCGCGACGCCCAGGGAGTGGCCAAAATCGCCGTATAAAAGAAGAAGCAAAGCGTGATTTTATTCATTCTTGTATCGTTCAATTTTTGGACCCCGCGCCCGTATTTGCAAGCATTGTTTTGAGAGCGAGTCTCATTTTATTCGGAAGCAATTAAGCCGTGTATACTCGCCGCGTTATCGTATCATTGTCGTATCGACGTCTGAAGCAGCCATCGAGTATTGTAAAGCCGTATATTATCGCCCCCGTCCCGTATTTGTCCCGGCCGTATCGACCGATTGGTTAGAAGTAAAGTACCTCACACAAATCTGGTCGTTACATATTTTGGTGACCGTACCGTTACGTTAACCAGTGGAACTCCCTGCCCCCAATTAGGTGTACTCTTATCCGGGCATTTAGAAGCATTAGATAATACAGTGGTAATCATTTCCTACAGTAAGACAGTATTCGTAGAAAGCAAACTGGAAATCCCCTCCAACGAGACATTAAGTGATACATTTAAACGAATACAGCGTGAAGCAAAAATTGAAGCATTTAAGCAGAAATCCCATCGTAAACCAAGAATGACCCATCAAACACAAGATCATTTAGGAGAAATCGTTAGAAAACAGATAAACGATTTGTTTTCAGAACATTTTCGTACCCTACGCACACAATTGAATCAGAATACAGTAAACCCTACCCTAATAGACGATCTAAGAACAGCAAACATTCGTAATAACATGGCAAACAACTTCTACGCGAAACCTACAGTATTCACGGGCGGCGTGACCCAACATTTTGGTGAATGGAACAAAAGATTAGAACAATTCATGGCACTCCAAGGCATGAAAGATACAGACATACAGTTAAAGTTGGCATGTTTAGAAATTCATTTAGGAGATGCCGCGTTAGCAAAATTCAAAAGTTTAGCAAATTCCAAAAAAACCCTCCCCACACATACGAGCAGTATAAAGTCGCACTACAGGCATTTTTCCCAAACAATAGAGATAATGAGCTACATCAGCAATTCTTACGCGAAAGAAAACAAAAGCGTTCAGAAACAGTAACAGAATTCTTATTTGATTTAGAACATCTTGCAACCCTCGCCTACCCTAACTTTAACACAGATGCACGACAAATGATCATAAAACCCCTCTTTGTAGAAGGCATGCAAAACGAAATCAGGGAAGCAATTAAGTATAGAAGGTTCGCAACTTTAAAAGAAATGTCAGACGAAGCAGCTCACATTGAACAGCAAATCCTTAGAAATGAGTTAAAATCTAACGCCCTTCCCTTCATACCCCCAAAACCCAAACCCATCTTTTCCCTAACCAAAAATACAGACCAACAGGATCTTTTGCATCAGTTAGAACAACAAGTAAAAGATTTACAGTTGCAGATCAAACAAAAACCTCAACCCCCACAACAAAGTAGCTACAACAATTTCAGTAACAATACTTTCAGCAGGAATAATGCTTACAGGAACAATACCACCCCCAGGCAACCCACATGCTTCCAGTGTGGACAAATCGGACACGTAGCTCGTAATTGTAAATCAGTAGGCACCCGAAAATCATGTGAAATCTGTTTCCGTAATAATCACAGTACACGTGATTGTAAAAGCCGATGCATCCACTGCTCCCAAACAGGACATAGATCAGATAACTGCCTTTCAAAACCCTACTCCAATTTTCAATGTTTCATATGCAAGCAGAGAGGTCATACAAGCAGGTATTGCCCAAATCAGCAGAGTCGTAATATTCAAAATTGCATTGAGTACAGGCAACCCCAACCCCTCATGGACATTGATGACCCCGCATTTTACTCAAAATTACCTGCCATAACTAACGGCCCTCAGACTACTTTAGGAACTATCATGCCCAACACCCACCGCCGTAGTGACGAATACGTCCTTGATCTGGACGTACCCGATTGGTGCGCCATGTCACCACCCCCCACGCCTGAAGCTGCAAAAATCGAAAAATCGCCACCGACCATCCCCGTAGGCTACAAGATCCCCCGAAAACAAGACACAACACCGCCCACCGCCTCCGAAACCCCATCGAAAACAGGCCGCAACTTGTGATCCCTTCTCCATGGCCTGACCCCCGAACCCTACCAATTCCGCCCCCGCCAAACACTTCTACCGACCCCCATAAGTAAGCAAGTCCAAATCCCATCCCATAACTCAACTTCTAAAGTTTTACAGAATGTTCAGATTTCAAACCGGCCACCCCCCCAGCGCAAAACCGCAAAACAACAACACCAAAAGCCCCAACACCAAACTGGCCACAACGAAAACATACAGTGCCCCGCGGCCTCCACTAAAACATTCTATTGGCCGATGTTTTGTATTTTTCTTTGCATAATAATCCCCACATCGTGTAGTGCCCAATTTCAGATGTGTGGAACTTCATTGAGCGGTCACTCAGTCAGCATACCAAAACTTGTATCATGCATGCCCCCTTACACGGTAGACAAACCCGTACAAACATTCGGAAAAATCTATATTCCCTCCACTAAGCCCCACATTACAGACGCATACAAATGCAGTGTTCGCAAACGCAAAATTTGTACTAATACAGGATTTTTTGGATCAAAAGGTATTGTCTTCGACCAAACCCAAATGCAAAATCTAACCCCACATGTTTGTAAGGCAATTGTTATAGACAAAGAACACAACCGTCAAAAATTATACGAAACCCAACCAGGATTTTGGTCAACAAATAACTCCTTAAGCGTAGAATACACATGGTGTTGTACAGACCATTGTACCTCGGTCACTAACGTCATCATAGAAATAGGACAAATAGCATCTTGGAATGGAAAATCTATGACAGGTACATTAGGCGACCTAGGGTCATGCAAACCAACATCAGGTCATTGTGTCACAGCCGACGGATCCATTATCTAGAATGAAACAGCATTTGAAAACTTATGCCCCTTTGAATACAAAAATACACATCCCATAAAACTCACGCCAACCCACATGATAATAGAAGAGCTACAAGGTGCATTTTCGGTTAAAAACACACTCTTTTCAAACCCCAATTGCCCAGAAATCCAAGACAGCATTCTAACCGAACAAGGCATTATTGTACAATTAGACAAAAGCACACCACATCGTAACGCATTTTTAACCCCAAAAACCAATGAAACTCATACTACACTATACGATTTTGATGATTTTGAACCCATCAATGCAAAACTAAACTATCTAGCAGACAAAATACAGGAATTCGAAATTCAAAATTTCAAAAATGTATGGAATGAATTATGCAGACAGGCACAGCGTCACCTTGATCTCGTATGGCAAATTTTACGTCTTGATGCAACCCTTGGAGCACGTGCATTCCTACAGCGAACGGACATCATAGCAGAATTCACAGGAGAAGCCCTCACAGTCTGGCCCTGCAAGCAGGTAAACGCATCCAAAGTCTTTTACAACCACAAAATCAACCAAACATGCTACAAACTTTTGCCCATTCTCGTAGGAACTGAACTCATGTTTTCAAATCCAGGTGGCAACGATTTGACCCCTTTCTCACAAACCGTTGACTGCCATCACATGCATGTAGCCCTTTACAAACAGAATAATACATGGGTAAGTGAAACAGGATCCCCGCATGTCACAAATTTACCTTTAGAAATCGTCTGGAACCAAAATTTCTCCCTTTTCCATTTTAATACACCCGCCATTTTTCATGATCAACTTGCAACCATTTCAACCAACTTACTCTTTTTGAAACAATACATTTACAAAACTCACGCACTCGAAAACGTTGTCCAAAAACTCGTCAATTACACTGCCCAAATGTCTCTCAATTCCGATACAGTTTACAACATGATCTCAGGCACTGGCCAAGCACTCGGAAATACACCCTCTGGCGCCGGTCAAGGCATAGAACATGTAATAACTGGTACCACCCAAAGTCTCACGGACGGATTAAACAATTTACTCAAAGGACCCCTGCAAATCATTATCAATCTCGCCGTTATTACTGTAGTTATTGCAGGCCTCTTTTATTCGTTTCTCGTTCTTCGAAAATACTTCCCCTCCCCAAAGCATCAAGTCACACATGAACATGCATACGAAATACCATCAAACAACAGACATTTAAATGAGACCATACCCCCATCATTCGGCCATGCTCTCTTAGAATTAGCTAATCGTCGTGGGGCACAAACACAGCAGAAATACGTCCTTGTCGATATCGATACCCCCCGAACCTCTGCAATCGAACTCATTAATCAAATTCACCAATCCGCATCAAATAAGCCACCCCAAAATGTACCTGAGAAACATACCCCTCATATTCCCATCACACTTAACGGCAAGTTAATGACAAAAGGCATGATTGACACTGGTGCAGTTTACTCACTCATTGATTCCCGAATCGCTCAACTTTTACAGTTAGACATGAAACCCCCACTAGTCCAAGCAAAAGCAGCAAATAATCTTCCGATTCACTTTGTAGGGACCACTTTTGTCACAGTGACTGCCCAAACAATCCAGGAAACAATCATGGTCCATGTCCAAAAAGATTGCACAGCAGACATCCTTCTAGGCAAAAACTTTCTCAGTCGATTTTCGGAATACACTATCAACAATCAAAAATCACAGGTCAAATTTGGCAATGTTATACTACCTTGTGATGGCCTAGAATATAGCCCCCTTTCGACCCGTGGTGGAACTTATCTAGACGAGAAATTAGAATTGCCACCCCCTACAGTAACCGAATTTACTGTCCCCTTGCCCAAATCGTACTTACAGGTCAAACAGCTTGAATTCACCCCGAAACCCAAACAGAATCCCAAAGTCCATTTCGCAGCTTGTATCTCGGAAAATCAAAACAGTCGCATACATATATCCGTCCTAAACACACAAGAAACAGCTCAAATTCTTTATCCTGGAACATGCGTTGGTACAGTCTCCTGTTACATCCCGAAACAAAATACTCCCGCTAACGTAACCCCTTCTACGAAAAACCAGCCCAACTGTTTTGATACATTCACATGGTTAAAAGAAAATGTTAATTTAACCTCCACTGACCTCACAGAAGCAGAGAAAATGCAACTCCTACGCGCCCTATCGAAGTACCCTACATTATATGCTAAATCCAAAATGGATGTAGGTAGAACCACCCTCGTTTCACATACAATTGACACCAATGGCTCCCAACCTGTACGTAGACAACTTTATCGGACTTCCCCAAAAGAAAAGCAAATCATACAAGCAGAAGTTGAGCAACTCGCAGCAGCAGGTGTCATAAGCCAAAGCAATTCCCCATGGTGTACCAACACAGTTTTAGTCCCCAAAAAAGATGGAGGCCATCGTTTATGCATTGATTTTAGAGGCCTCAACAAAGTCACCAAAAAAGATACCTACCCCTTACCCCATATAGACGAAATTCCAGACACCCTCCGTGGCATGAAATATTTTACGTCCCTTGACCAATCCAATGCATACTATTCGATTCCCATAGCACAAGCAGACAGAGAAAAAACGGCCTTTAATTGCTCAGCTGGCCAGTATCAATTCAATTACCTCCCCTTTGGACTCACCAATGCCCCAGCCACATTCCAAAGGTTAATGGATGTTATTCTTTCGGGTCTGCAATGGAACACATGCCTTGTGTATCTCGACGATGTTTTGGTATTCGCAGACTCCCATGCCCAAATGCTGGAACGTTTAGACACTATTCTTGCCCGATTCTCACAAGCAGGCCTTAAACTAAACATACAAAAATGCAAATTCTGCCAGCCCCAAGTCCAATACTTAGGCCACGTCATTTCTCAGCAAGGCATTTCACCAGATCCCCATAAGGTACAGGCCATTTATGACATACCCACACCCAAAAGCTCAAAAGAAGTTAAGTCATTCCATGGCCTACCCTCATATTATCGCAGATTCATCCCAAATTGCTCCCAAGTTTCTAGCCCACTCACATCGCTACTCAAAAAGAACTCAGAATTTTCCTGGGGCCCTGAACAGCAAAACGCATTCACTAAGCTAAAAGAATTACTCATTCATGCCCCAATACTGCAGCACCCCGATTTCACAAAACCGTTTATTCTGCAAACCGACGCCTCAAAACTCGGAATCGGCGCCATTCTCAGTCAGCTAGATAGTAAAGGTCAGGATCGCCCCATTGCTTTTGGGAGCCGCACATTGAAACCCGCAGAACGCAACTATCCGATCACTGAGTTAGAAACCCTTGCAGTAGTCGAATTTGTCAAGTATTTCCGCCCCTATCTTTTCCAGCAACATGTTATAGTACACACTGACCACACAGAAGTTCAGGCAGTCTTACAAAAGGAAAACCCGTCCCCTCACATTGCCCGTTGGGGATTAGCCCTCTCTGGTATTCAACTCGACATTCAACCTAAGAAACGCACTGCTAACCGCAACGCAGATGCAGTTTCCCGATTCCCCTCACAGACAGCAAAGCAATCCTTTGATATTGAGCAATTAGAAACCCGTCCGGAAATATCCACCATCAATTCTGTTCTTGAGGCCGAAGCAACTGAACAAGAAGAGCAACAGAAAAACTTCGCCGAACTCCAACGCACTGACCCAACTGTCAAGAGTATTTTAGCGAAACTCGCCCAAAAACACCCCCTTACCCTTATCAAATTCGCAGTGCATCAAAACATCCTCTTCCGTATAGTCGACAAACAGGCAAAACTATACATTCCCAAGTCGCAAGTCCAGCATCTCATTGCCTCACATCATGACAGCAAGTTCACAGGTCATTTTGCAGCCCGGAAAACTTTACACTTGCTCAGACAGAAATATTTTTGGCCCCAAATGAGCCGTGATATCAAACGTTACTGCAAAACTTGTCACCCATGCCAGACACAGAAAGCCCTCCGACACAAAGTGCATGCAAACTTGGTACCAATTCAGCCGACTGGCCCCTTTGATAGAGTCGGTGTTGATTGCATGGGACCGTTACCCCTCACAGAAGACGGCAACCGATTCATTGTCGTTTTCATCGATTATTTCACAAAGTATGTAGAGGCATTCCCGACCCCTGATATCACTGCAGCCACTATTGCCAAGCTATTCTTAACCAAAATTTTTTGCCGTCATGGGTCCCCAAAAATCATCTATTGTGATCGTGGCACCGACTTCGTATCCGATCTTTTCTCACGGATCACCAGTTTATGCAATACTCAGAAAATTCACACTACCCCCTATCATCCCATTGCCAATGGGGAAGTTGAGCATTGCAACCAAACCCTAGCCACCCGTATCCGCATGTACATCAATTCAAATCACACTGATTGGGATACTTATCTCCCATATGCCGTTTTTTCGATCAATATTCATAAAAATGATAGCACATCATATCCCCCATTTGAATTACTCCACGGTAGACAAGCTAATCTGCCGTCAGACGCAGCCTTAAACTTTTTCCCCAGGTCCTAGATTTAGACGATTAGGCCCTTCGTGTAAAATCGCATTTCACAGAAGCACTCTCAACCGTGCAGAAAAGTTTGCAAAAAGCCCAAGCCCACTATACCCGTCACTATAACAAACATGCTCAGAACATACATTACAAGGCAGGTGATCTTATTCTATACAAAAATCATTCGTGTAAACAAGGGCTGACTCCCAAATTCCTCCCTCGCCAAAACCGACCCTATACAGTCACAAATTTCATGTACCCCAACGTTACACTCAAACACCCCCATAAGAATATTACATTTATGGTGCATGTAAACGAGAAAACCCCTTTCTACCCTCAGAAAGCAACTATCGAATCTACCTCCACCCCTCCTCAACCTCGAAAGCCTTGAACGAGGACGTTCAACTCCGGAAGGAGGGAAATGTAACGTACCTGCTAAAGCAGTACTGTAAATATGTAGCATACTGTATGTAATAGACATTTATTAAATATTAGTCATTTTCGTATTTTATCATCTCAAGGGTGTCTGGGATTCACACCCAAACATTCCTATAAAATTACGTGAAGTACTTTATTTTGATCCGTTCACACCCCGGTAGCCCAATTAAGATGCCCCAATTAATTTGCACAAACGGCAGCTGTTCCCCTAGAACCCACACTAAACTACACATTCCACAGCTACCGTAATCCCCAGTAAAAATCGTAAACAACACCTGCACACAGTAAAATGCGTAGAAGCCCCGCCGTACAGTAGTCTCAAGTGTAACGGTAGCGGCAGCCCCACAAAACATGTGTATACAGAGAAACCGATACAGGAAGCATGCACAGAAGCACAAAGGTGTGGCCAAGCCCACCGTAGAAAGCAAGTGAAGCACAGAAAGCATACGGTACCAGAAAAGCATTAGAGAGGCGTAATTAAGAAAGCATAAAAAGCGTAGCAGGAAACGACGATTGGCGGAAAAAGATGGACAGAAGCTCGACCTCCCGCGACGCCCAGGGAGTGGCCAAAATCGCCGTATAAAAGAAGAAGCAAAGCGTGATTTTATTCATTCTTGTATCGTTCAATTTTTGGACCCCGCGCCCGTATTTGCAAGCATTGTTTTGAGAGCGAGTCTCATTTTATTCGGAAGCAATTAAGCCGTGTATACTCGCCGCGTTATCGTATCATTGTCGTATCGACGTCTGAAGCAGCCGTCGAGTATTGTAAAGCCGTATATTATCGCCCCCGTCCCGTATTCGTCCTGGCCGTATCGACCGATTGGTTAGAAGTAAAGTACCTCACACAAATCTGGTCCTTACACAAGTTCTAATGCTATTTTTTATTAATTTTTTAGCATTAATAACCTATCTTGGTGATATTTTCGCCTTTTCCAACCATGGTCAGCGTGATTTAGCTATTTTTCATTCTAATTTAATAATTTTGACATACTTTTCACTTTAAGGCCATTTTCACACTTCTCCAAATGTGATTCTAATTTGTATCTTATTTTTAATTTCGAGTAGAAAAGTGTGAAAAACAAAGAATACTTATCTTGAAGAACCTGCCAAGGAACTTTTTTGGACGTTTTAGGCCAAATTCTAAGACATATTCGAGAATGAATCCAGAATATAAGTTCTGAGCATTACAAGTCCTGCTTTCCAGAGGATGTCACGGACACCACAGTCAATTGTCAAATAATTACGTATGTTCATAATAAATCTCTTAATCAGACCCATAGTTAAAACGCGGCCTGACTACAGTTGAGGGGATGAAATATAGACTACTGCTCACTTGCATCAAAAATTTCTAGATAGAGACAAGCCTTCCTCCATACCCCTTTTTGGCAGATAAGGAAACACTTGAGCATCCATTTCAGGAGGATGATTAATAGCAACAAGCACCAAGAGGATATCACCATCAGCATACCAGGAGAAGATTCTTACCATATTAAAAGATGATCTGGATGTCGGGTTTGAAACGCTATAGGCACAAACATTCCTAAGCATTGTTTCCTAGATTTCATTGGCAATATTGCCTAGTTGTTGCACATGCTGCATGCTGACATTCTTGGACTTGAGGTCTAAATGCCAAAAGCCCGGATAGATAGCCAACAAATGTCCAATGTCTTCAGTCGTCCAATTAAATGTTGTCATGTAAGCCAAAACGATTTTCCAGTCGAAAATGTCGAATGGATTTGAAAAACAGTAGGCCATCTGCGGAAACTGAATTTCATCGGCTCGAGCGAGGCGATAGGTCGTTTCGAATTCAATGCCCGAAGAAATGCGCTTTATCTCTCTAGAAATTTCGATGCCAGCATAGCCCATACTCAGAAAGGTTACGATCAGCCAGAATGCATTTCGTGCTTTAGATCTGCTGTATCGCAAATGCGAGACTCCATGCAAAGTGCTCTCTTGCACAAACTGATTTTGGGTAATATCCGAAAAATTCATGTTGGTTAGATAATGAGGATTAGACGCCAGTAGTTCATCCACCTTTTATTTTATACTCGTATGAATTTATTAAAAATTAACTATCAATGAATGAACATAGAACGATATTTCAAGAACTGACGCGCAAAAAAATCCGGATTTTCATTCGAATTTCCCTAAAGAATATAGACATTTTAGTTATTCTGGTAAATGTATAATTTAAAATGTGAATGTTATAGTTTAGGAACTAAACCAATTCATTTTAATGTTCAGAATCAAAAACGATTTATAGATAGAAGTATGACGAAAACATTTGCATACTAGACAAATCTGAGTTACAGGGTGGTGTAGCCAATTGCGCTTTTTTCATATGCGCTTTTGCCAATTGCCCCGATTCAAATGCGTCATATGTCATATGCATCATTGTCATATGCACTTTTAGCAAATGTGCCATGTGTTAAATGCGCCATTTGCGAATGCGAATTGTTCATTTGCGCCATAATTCTAATTGGACACTGAAAAGATAGTATCAAATGAGAAATGTTGCATTTGGGACTTCAGAATTTTTCACACTCAAGCTATAGTTTGATCAGGATAAAATTAGTGCTATTGATTTTATGACCAGTATAGCTCATAATTTGGCTGATCCTTTGGCGTATTGAGGACTGTAACTATACATATAAGTCTAGCTATTTTGACTTTCGAACTCAAGTGGTAAGATCTGGAGCAAATGTTTACTTTTGCTGCTTCTGAACAAATTCGAATTATGAAGGTGCTGGTGTAACGTACCTGCTAAAGCAGTACTGTAAATATGTAGCATACTGTATGTGAAAGACATTTATTAGATATTATTTTATTTTCGCAATTTATCGTCTCAAGGGTGTCTGGGATTCACACCCAAACATTCCTACAAAATTACGTGAAGTACTTTATTTTGATCCATTCACACCCCGGTAGCCCAATTAAGATGCCCTAATTAATTTGCACAAACGGCAGCTGTTCCCCTAGAACCTACACTAAACTACACATTCCAGAGCTACCGTAATCCCCCGTAAAAATCGTAAACAACACCTGCACACAGTAAAACACGTAGAAGCCCCACCAGACAGTAGTCTCAAGTGTAACAGTAGCGGCGGTCCCACAAAACATGTGTATACAGAGAAACCGATACAGGAAGCATGCACAGAAGCACAGAGGTGTGGCCAAGCCCACCGTAGAAAGCAAGCGAAGCTCAGAAAGCATACAGTACCAGGAAAGCATTAGAGAGGCGTAACTAAGTAAGCATAAAAAGCGTAGCAGGAAATGATGATTGGCGGAAGAAGATGGACAGAAGCTCGACCTCCCGCGATGCCCAGGGAGTGGCCAAAAACGTCGTATAGAAGAAGAAGCAAGCGTGATTTTATTATTCTTGTGGTTTTACATTTTTGTTGACTTCCACGCTCGCCCCGTCCTCTTTATATATTTGCAAGCGGCCAATTGTACGAAAGCAACTTAAACTGAGACCCCCGTTCGTATTGTAAAACGAGACGCGTTTTGTATTGTCGACGTTCAAGCGACCGTCGATCCTTCATATATTTTCGTATTATCGTACCCCCCGCGCCCCGTCCCGTTATTCCCTCCCCACCGTATCGACCGTTGGTTGAAAGTAAAGTACCTCACACAAATCTGGTCATTACACTGGTCACAGGATTATGTGATCATAGAATCATGATCAAATCATAGAATCATGATCAGATCATAGAATCATGATCAGATCATAGAATCATGATCAGATCATAGAATCATGATCAGATCATAGAATCATGATCAGATCATAGAATCATTTACAGTAGATGAACTCTGATATAGATCAACTACATAAGTCTGAGAAAAATAAACATACTGCAAAAATTTGGGATTGGAAAAATTCTGTACAAAAAACGCTTCATAAACAATTTCTGGAGACAATAGTCATCTTTGTCACTTTTTTTATTACCGGTTTATTCATTGACCTTTCTATGATGAATGAAAACACCAAGGCGTATTTGCAAAAAGCGCAATTGCAGTTGGCGCATTATACACATGACGCAAATGCATAGGGCGCATATAAAAATGACGCACTTGAAAATCGGCGCAATTGGCTAGGGCGCAAATGGGAAAGTGAAACTGACATTGGCGCATATGGCTACAAACCGTTACAGGGGGATCAAATCCGGTTCTCGACGCCAGTAGTTGAGGGTGACTACCAACAGACCCTGGCAACTTTTAACCACTGAATTGACTCCAAGGTGAAATATCTGTGAGCAAGCTGAATTGTATCAGTTCATACACAATCACTAAAGAACTTCAAAAACTCCCAAGTTTTCGAATCTTGGCATACTGTACCTATCCAAAAATTGATTTTCAGCTCAAATGAATTTTACAGCGAAGTTCTGGGCATTAAACCGATTAACATATCTCATTTTGAGGTATGATTAATTTTTAACTTGTCTTCAGCAAAGGTCGAACTTTTCAAAAAGTGTGTCTTAAAGCCCAGTTCAGATGCGAAATCGCGAACTATCGCTGACTGTCGTTGATTCCAAATATTCAATTGGCGACCATCGCCGATTTTAAAAAATAAATCGGCAATCTTCAGAATCATCGACTGTCGCCGATTCGTGGGATTTAATCAGCGACAGTCGCCAAT
This sequence comes from Romanomermis culicivorax, assembly GCA_963922205.1. Classification (NCBI taxonomy): domain Eukaryota; kingdom Metazoa; phylum Nematoda; class Enoplea; order Mermithida; family Mermithidae; genus Romanomermis; species Romanomermis culicivorax. The sequence continues at coordinate 1,154,765 of CAWUHX010000008.1, read as the reverse complement.
TTATAAAATTTGTTACTCTTTCCGGGACTTGAAGATTGTTATTTTATTCAAAATTCAGGAAATCTGGACGTTCGGGTAATAGGGACTAATGCATTATTCGGAGAATCGGGACCTTTGGCGAATCAGATGAACATTTGGAGGAAAGAAATGTTCGGGGAATTAGGACACAAACAAAAAGTATAACAACATTTCTGGAAAAACGAATTTTGACATTTCCCTCACAGAAAACAAAATAAGGTTGCACCTAAAAAAAGCGCAACAAAATTTTCATGCTACATATGTGGATTACATACACATGCACACTCGATGTTTGTTAGGGTTGTATATTGCCTTGTCAGAGCTGAAAACACCCTTGTGATGCATGGAGCAACTTTGCCTTCTTATGCTTAGCGTGTAAAAAATCGGTGACAATTTTGAAAAATAAAACAATGTTCTGCCTCCAAAATTTCGTCCCCGATTCCTAGGATTGAAATCGGCGACAATCGGTGGCTGTAGTAGACAAAAATTCTAGAATTTTTTCCACTTCTGAATTGGTAAAATTGGAAACAATCACCGATGAAATTTCCATGGAATCGGCGACAATCTGCGACCATCAGTGAGAATCGGCGACTGTTAGCCACAAACATCGTAGGAATTTTTCTTTTCTGATTTGAGCTTAACAACTGCCCTAAAGTGAGGTGATTCGCTTGTAAAATGTATGCATTCGAAATGTGCAGAAGTTTAGCAGACAAACTATTCGAAACTGTAGAAGTTCAAAATGAAAAAAATGTTCAATGGTGATGATATTTTGTAACGACCAGATTTTGTGTGAAGCACTTTACCTTAACCAAATGGATGTTACAGCAACGAAATGGGGCGCGGGGGAGACAGGCGATTCCACAATACAGGGCAATACGGATACTAATTGACCGCTGCTTTGAGACATCAACAATAAATAAGGAAAGAACGCGGTTTTGGCTTGCAAATAAGGAACGGGCCTCGGTTTAACTGCTTTCGTAAAAATGGCCGCTTGCAAATATAAAACGAGACGAGCACAGTTTGAAAAACGAAGAATTCAATAATCACCAATAATAATAAAATCAGGCTTTGCTTCTCTTTAAATACAACGTTTTTGGCCACTCCCTGGGCGTCGCGGGAGGTCGTGCTTCTGTCCATCTTCTTCCGCCAATCGTCGCTTCCTGCTTTGCTTTCTATGCTTACTTAGTCACGCCCTTCAACACTTTTCTAGTACAGTATGCTTTTCGTGTACTGCTTGCTTCCTACAGTGGGCTTAGCCACACCTCTGTGCTTCTGTGCATGCTTCCTGTATCTGTTTCTCTGAATACAATGTTTTGTGGCGCTGTCGCTATGGTTGCACTTAAGACTACTGTCTGGCGGGGCTTTTACTTATTTTACTGTGTGCAGGTGTTGTTTACGATTTTTACGGGGGATTATGGTAGCTGTGGAATGTGTGGTTTAGTGTAGGTTCTAGGGGACCAGCTGCTGTTTGTGCAAATTAATTGGGGCATCTTAATTGGGCTACCGGGGTGTGAACGAATCAAAATAAAGTACTTCACGTAATTTTATAGGAATGTTTGGGTGTGAATCCCAGACACCCTTGAGACGATAAAATAGGAAAATCAATAATATTTAATAAATGTTTATCACATACAGTATGCTATATATTTACAGTACTGCGTTAGCAGGTACGTTACAATCTGAATCATCATCAACATACAAAAATTTCATGTCCACGAAAAACGCAGTAAAAACTTTTTGCGAAATTAGTCAAACAAAGTTTTGGTTTTTGTCACCAAGAGGTCAAAATTAGTATTTAGAACACAGGTCCTGAACTTTGAAAACCACCATTCCATTGCACGACGCCGCCATTTCAGCATCGCTGTTTCGGTGCCGGTCAGTTCGGTGTCGGGCCATTGGTTTCAGCCCGATTAAGCGAAAAACACAACAGCGAAACTCAAAATAGCGAGACTCGATTCCGCGATTCTCAAAACAGTGATGTCTCAAAATAGCGATGCTCAATACAGCGAAGTCTCAATACAGCGATTCTCAAGACAGTGAAGTTCCAAAACGGCGATGCTCAATACAGCGAAGTCTCGATACGCTGATTCTCAGAACAGCAAAGTCTCAGAATATCAGATTCTCAGGATGGCGCCATTTCGATCTGGTGGATGCCGTTTTGTCACACAAATCGCCAAATTTCTCACATTATGGCTCTATAGCACGTGTTTTCACATTACAACTTTATTCTGGTTTTTTTATTATCAACATATCTACATTCATGTTTTTTGTTTCTTTCTCCTTTATTGACTTCCCTTTCATATTCTTATTTTGAGCCATTTTTTGTTCTTTTTGTTCAATATTTTTAGGTTGTGTTCTTTTGTTTTTTTTGCCTACTTTTTATTACCTTATTTTCCTTTCCGTTGATTTATTGTTTGTTTTTTGTTCTGCCTTTACGGCTTAATTATTTTATTCATTTCATTTTGTTTTATTTATTTCATTAACTTAATTTTTTGCGATTAAGCTCCATATAAAATAATTTTGATCGGGAATCCTTATGATAATTTTTTGTATTTGTTTCCTTTCGAGCGTTTTGCAAAAATGTTTTTCTGACAGATATTTGTTCGTGATTTTGGAATGGTCCGTTCGTTCATACCTACCGCATCAAGTGCAGCACAGAAGCATGTGAAACTTAAATGATCAAATGCAACTAAAAATAGACTATTTCAACTAGAAAAACGATTTTAATTTCCCTAATTTGGATATTTATTAGCGTTTACTCTAATGCATAGAACTTTTTACTATTCACTGTATTGAGATTCGATCTTTTGGGAATCGCTGTTTTGAGAATCAGTGTATTGAGAATCGCTGTATTGAGACTCCGCTGTAATGAGAATCGGTGTTTTCAGACTTCGCTCTTTTAAGAAACGCTGTTTTGAGTTTTGCAATTTTGAGTTTCGCTGTATTAGGGATACGCCGGAAAATTTCAAAATTTATATGCAAAGACAAAATAATTAAAAATCATCATCATTCCACTAGTTACTTTCAGAAGTTGTGATAGTTGTGTAGAAGAGTATATAACAAAAGAATAAATATACTACTAACAAGGGAAAGAAAAAACATAAGCAGTGCTAACAAACACTCACAGGTTGTTTATTCTAGTCTAATGGCAGGCTTGTAGATACCATTTCCTTATAATTCCACTGCACAATATTTGTTTCTAATTATTGACAAATAATGAAAATTTTTCTGTTTTTCGGTTTTTTAACAACTGTTTTATTTTGTTTAACTAGAATAAAACGAAATAATCTAATTTCAATCAGATAGAAAGAGTAGCGAGCTAGCAACTGGCAATGAAATTAATTCATACTAATACAATAGCAAAAAAGATGATAATAGAAAAAAAACATGGAAAAATAAACAAAAACAAAAGAAAGACACGGAAAGCGACAAAAAAAAGAAATACAAAAAATAGACAAAAATAGTGGCCATGAGTAACAATTTTTGTTAAAAATTTGGTACAGTAAACTAATTATCGAATTTGCTAGCGACCCTGTCGAATATCACTGTCAAGTCGGGAACTGCATCAGGATTACCAGGAGTCGCAAGTTTTGTCAAACGTTAGTCAGAGTAGTCGATGGTCACTCCGGTCACTCGGATGAACACTAGTGACCACGAAAAAAATCACTTTCTTGTCGTGAACTGTTTCAGGATGACCAGGAGTGAGACAGACATTTTTTGTCGGAAATTCATCCTAGTGATTAACATTCACTCTGATCTCTCGAATGGCTACTGGGTTCCTCAAAAATGTGACTGTCAAGTCGTGAGCTGCATCAGAATGACCAAAAATAACACAGACATTTTCTCGTCAAAAATTATTCAGATTATGTGGTGGTCAGTGCGGTTACTCGGACGACTACTTGTAACCCTAAGAAATATCACTGTCAAGTCATAAACTGTATCAGAATGACTTGGAGTCAGAATTTCTGTCGAAATTAACCAGAATAATCAATGGTCATTTTGGCCACTCAGATATCTAATTGTGAACTTGAGAAGTATCACTGTCAAATCGTGAACTGCATCGAAATAATCAAAAGTCGCACAAACATTTTTTATCCTAAAATAATTAGAGTAATGAGTGGTAACTCCGGTCACTCGGATGAATACTGGTCGACCTGAGAAATATGAATTTCAAATCGTGAACTACATCAGAATCACCACGAATCGCAAGGTCTGTCAAAAATTAATCAGGGTGATCAATGGTCACTCTGGTCTTTGAGAAGTATACCGGTCGAGTCATGAACCGCGTCAAAGTGACCAGGAGTCACAATTTCTGTTGAAATTAATCAGAGTAATCAATGGTCATTCTGGCACGAAGATATCTACTGGTGACCTTGAGAAATATCACTGTCATGTCCTGAACTGCCTTGAAATGACCAGGTCCTATTACATTAAACAGACTTGAGCTTCAACTGAGCTGCAGCTCAGCCTGTAGATTAATTACATATGTTTTAGCATTGCCGTTGAGATGCAGCTCAGCTGTGGCTCAACTCGTACGTACAAAACATATCCGGAAAGAGAGTATAGATATAGATATAGAGTTAAACTGCAGCTTAAACAGTTTCCATATCAGCCATACTGACGGACTTGATATACAATCTGATAAAAAATTCACCTCCAATGACTATATTTCTATTTAACCTAGAGTTTCGATTCCTATTCTTATCCCAGCCCAATGTAAATAGGCAGTAACCATACATGATCATGGGAGGATGTGTTGCAGTTTCTGACCTATTGCAAAACCCTGGTTGAATTTTGGCTGACACTTGCTCCCCAACCATAGTTTTCATTTTTTGAGATTTTTATACCATGAAATGTACTGAAAGAAATACATTGAGCATAAAATCAAGATGTTTTTAAAATCGTTCAGTGCTGTTTGAAGATTTGATGATATAAAGATTTGGAAATTTCATGTAAAAATATTAACGATAATGTGGAAAAAACAATTTTCGCTGGAACTAGACGAGCACACTGTGAAACACCGAGAAATATTGAGTTTAATTGTGTTCTGATCAATTTTGACAAGTTCTGAAAATTTTCGAATCAAATTCTAATGTATGAAAATGTCATTTTTACGAATCACCCACCACCCAAAATTTCTGTGCTGTACGTAATAGTTGCCACGGTTTTATCCGTTATAGTCATTTACTGCTGGTATTGAAGCAAATATCTGTTTTTGAAAGGCACAGCTTTCTACAAATTAATCATTTCACATTAAATCAGAGAAAGAGAGAGAGATTTTTGTTCGGAATGAAACTCTCCAATAGGGGCTTTTTCTCCAATATGGGTTGACTTTTCTGGAATATGTAAAAAAGTTGATGGAGAAGGCAAGAGTCTATGACTTCGCATAGAACTATCTATATAAGTCATCAAGCATACCACATCCATGAGAAAACAGTAATGACAAAAATCTGACTACTCAATCATTAAAATTATTATTATCAATTAGTCTTTGCCATTTGGTAGCTGTTCCTGTATAAAAAACCCTAAGGGTTTATATAAAAAAAGTTGTGTATAAATTTTTTGATCTGGTCATTGTTTCCAAATCCAATAAGTATATTCTACAATAAACAGTAGAAATAATTATCCGATGAGTATTCGGTTGTTGTAGTGTGTTTTCCGCCGATTTTTCATTATTTGTCAAAACGCGTCACAGGCCCGCAGGTGGCAAGTGGAGAGAGCAACGCGGACCACCAGTGGCCATCTTACTGTAGCGCACGTCGGTACGCGTGCGCTGGTCTCTCTCTACACATTATTCTTTAACGTATACTTTACGTGTGTTTTATATTTTTCTTTACTAGTTGTGTGCCCCGCCGGCCACCACTAGTACGCATTAGCCGCCTCCCACCACGCCTTTCTCGTCTTTGCTCGCCCGTGCGTGGGAGTAGAATTATTATTATCATTTTGTTTTTCGTCTCGCCCGTAGCATTTTGGTCACATAAGTATTCGTACGTTATTGTATAATAATAAATAGGTAGGAGAATCCCTTTATTTTTAGTTAGTGAGAAAGAAGGGAGACAATTAAAGAAACTAGGTTTTCTTTAATTGTTGGGATAATTATTGTCGGGGTTTAAGTACTAGTAATTAAGTAATCGGGTAAACGTGGGCGTGGGACGCACGTACATTAAGGACGCAACCTCGGAATCCCAATCCTGCTCACGCCGCATCATCCCCGACCCCAAAACAAGATATAACACTGGTGACCGTTTGGATTGTACGTTGCCGCTCCCCGCTGTTGCGTTGCATCCGAAGAAATTAAAGAATTCAAAATTCGACCCCGCCGTAGCTGCGCCAAAGGGTACAAACGAGGTTATTATACCTTGAGAAAAAAGATGCCAACAGTAAGCCACACACCGCCGGACTTCACTCGATTTCCGTCGCGTTCCAGTTCTCCGAACACCGCCACAGCCGCACGCCGCGCTTTAAGTTTTGATCAGATGATGTTGCCGCGACCGTCAAATATTACGCAATCGACAGCGGTACCCACGGTAAGCCTCCCGCCCCATAATCCGCCCTTGTCTAATTTCAGCACTCCCGCGCTGGACGGGACGGCACAGCCGCAAGCACCGCTCATTCCCGCAACTGCGGCGACGAATATTTCCCAAACTCCGCGGCTTGTAAGCCAAAACCTTCATGCCGCCGCTGAAAATCGCCTCAACGCGCTGCCCGCATCGCAAATGCCGCCACCGCCCGCGCCGGCTCGAAATAATGATGACCAAATTGTCGCCAGAACCGACTCTTCCGAATCCTTTGTCAATATTGAACCGCCGCAAGCCCCAGCCGCCACCCGTGCTTCAGCAAATGATCACCGCAGCAGTTTCGCCATCGCAAACGCCAATGAAGTCCAAAATTTTCGAATTGAAGCACGCGACGCGCTGGAACAACTCAACACCGCCGCCGCGCGTATAACTAACTACGTCCCCACGGTACAAACAATCGATCAAATTATCGGCGCCGTCTCCGATCAATTTCAAGCCCAACAATTACGCGTTCAACGCGAAATTCAAGAACAAACAAAAGCCACTAACGCGCGTTTCGCCGCGCTCGCCGAGCAAATGCAACACTTGATTTCCACAACCGCCGCCGCGACGCACGCGCGTAATCCGCCTACACCAAGACCGCCGCCGGTGTCCTCACGGTTTCACGGCGAGGAAACAAGAGATGTTTATATCCCTAACGAAACTCTCCGTGAAACTGAACCGGCTCCAGTCTTTGGCAGGCTACCAAACCAAGTCAAACCCAAAGCACCGTCGACGAATACCTTATATAATAAAGAATTCGCCCGCAATACGCGCGCCGATGAAGATTTACACCGCTCCGCGCTTCAAAGACGCCCACCGCCCGCGGCAAACCAATTTGGCTTTTCAGATTATCCACCCGAGGATTATTATGAGCACCCGCATCCTCGGTACGACATGCCGCGCACGTCTCATCGTGAAGAAGATAGCCGCATCAAAACAATCGTCGACAATATGCATCCATTGATAATTGACGGCGCCGCAACAAATAAACGTCTGTTACACTTCTTCATACAACTGGAAAATGAATTCGGCTACGACGCCTCAAACCACGTAAAGATGAGTGCCCTCCGCCGACTTACCCGCGATACGCCGAGCGATATGATCCAAGATATGACGCGGTACGAAGACGCCAAACATTTGCTCATGTTCCAGTTGGCGCCCGATTGCAATCCGATGACTCTTAAACGCGAACTCGCGTCAATCACGCCAGAAGCTGGAGAGGAACCCGCCGCATTCCTGAGTAAGGTAATGACTTATGTACAACTATTGTATCAGCATGAAGATCAAACTTTCCGGCATAAACAAGTAATTGATACCTTTTTGACAAAAATGCCTGTTTTCTATCAACTCACAATTGGCGAACAAGCAAAGGGTTTCACAAATGCTCAACAATTGGCCGACGCCGTAGCCAAAGCCCGTAGTGTCCTCAACGCAACTAAAGCCGAAATCGGAACCGCGGAACGACCCATTCTGGTAAATCAAGCCGATCAAGATGCACCACCTCCGAAGTCGCCGCAACCGTTCGATCGCCGTTTTGAACACCGCCGCAGCATGGACCGTCCTCAAAACCGCTACCGCGAGCGCTCTCCCTCAATGGACCGCAGGACGCAAAACCCGGCGATGCAGCCCACTAAATTCGTCTCTTTCCAACCACAAGCAATCGAACCGCCGCCGCCGCAGCCGCAGCGCACAGAGATGCTTCTGGAACAATTGATTCAACGATACGACCGCGACTATGAAGAAAGAAAATCTCGACAACGCCCTGAAGAAACGGTACCCAACAATAGGCAACAAAGTCCGGGCCATCAATCTCAAAACAGAGAGCCCTACTCAAACCGTTTTGACCGATCCGCCAGCAGAGACCGCGCACGCCCGACGCAACTTACAGGTCTGTGGTGCGACGCTCACAAATCCCGCACCCACAACACTGAAGATTGCGTCTGCCTCAAACGGCAAAACGCTCAACAATCAGCCCGACTTGAACCAAATCGCTCAAATTACGCCGCCCAACCACGGCAAGTTGACTTCCGAAACAACTCGAACGACGTCCGCGGACAACGCGATTGGCGACCCCGCCGCGGAGGACCGCCCCAACGTGGAGCGAACTACGCCCGCGGCGCGCGAAACCATTTCTATGAAGGTAACTCTATACAACGCCCAAATGATTTTGTTCAGAACACATACGCCGTCTACCTGAACCACCAATTTCCGGCGCCGTGGGAACAACATATTCATTACAATGCGGTACCTACTCCATACGTCACAACGCCGACGGATTCATCGCGCGCTAGTTCTCAATCTTCAGAAATGCAAATTACCCTACCTGCCCTTCCGGCACCAAACACCGCGCCCGTACCGGCGCTCGAAACACGCGTCAACAATCATTCAACGTCCGCGGCCAATATGGTTGTTCCATCCAAAGAAATCGCTTCCGCCGCGCCCATTGTCAGCCCCGGCATCGTCCGTTGGAACGCAACAGGCCGCGCTTTTCAAGATCCCTGTCATATTCGTTCGTCCGTTTGTCAAATCGATAATCTCACGCCATCTTCCAAATCGTTTGTCCGCAAGTACGCTTCTACGAGAGCCTTTCAAATCCCAATCAAAATTGGAGCCGTCAAAGCACACGCGCTCATCGATACAGGTGCCCAATGTTCCGTCCTCTCATCAGGTTTGGTCAAACGCGCTTTCGACAAGCAATCGCTCCAACTCCCGATTTGTGGAAAAATTAAAGTAGCCGACGGCGCCGTAGTCAACGCTCACGGCCCGGTAGTTGTTACAATGGAATCCGCCTTCGGAGAGCACATGATCAAATGCGTAATTCTTGACGACGACGGAAACGATCAATTCATCATCGGAACCGATTTCCTCGCGCACCCCGATATCCACGCCATTTTAAATTTCAAAGACAATTATATTGAAATTCAAGACGTTAAACTGCCGCTCAAGGTAATCGCCTCGATCCGCCCGCAAACGGAATTATTTCTCAACGCCGCTAACGACAACGTTTTAGAAGAGATACCAGAAGACGAACGAGTAAGTTGTTATGATGATAAATCTGATATTTTTAGTCAACCCAAAGAAACTGAAGTCGAACAACCGGTACGGCAGGCTCAACCTGGTCCACACCAACCGCCCCCTAGGCGGTTGGAGGTTACTGAGCTGGCCGAACCGATTTTTCTCGTCGCCCAAGCTTCCATTTCGATTTCGCCGCACTGCCAACAATGGGTCAAAAGTAGCGTTTTTCCCACAACATCGGCGACAGTGCCCGATGTGATTGTACAACCACTCGCCACGGATAACATTGCCGCAGAGCTCCCAGTCGAAACCGCAGTGGTCAACATCACCAACGGCCATTGTCCGCTCCTTTTCATCAACAATACGCCGAACAGTATCAAACTCCGACCAAATCAACTCATTGCGATGGCAAAGCACGCGCTGGAGTATTCCGAAACCCACGCCGATTGTCAGATAGCAACCGCCGCCGCCGACCGCGACTTAACCGACCACGAACCGGCCGCATTGGACAAATCATTCCCAGGCAACACCGCACAACAAAAGCTGGAATACGCCTTGAACAAAATGACGGAAAAGACGTACGTTTCTACCGCGCAAAAAGCGAGAGCCCTCAGGACGCTCCGACAGCACCGCGATGTTTTCAGTCTCCCCGGCGATAAACCAACCATCACTAGCGAGTTGACCGTCAGCATCGACACCGGCACCGCAAAACCAGTTTCCCGCCATTATTACCGCGCCGCGATGGAGCAAAGACCGATTGTACGTCGCCATATTCAAGAAATGCTTGACAACGATTTTATCGAACCATCCCGCTCACCTTGGGCCGCACCGCTATTTTTGGTAAAGAAAAAAGACGGCTCATGGAGACCCGTTGTTGACTACCGCGGAATCAACGATGTTACGCTGAGCGACAAATTCCCGATCCCGCGCATCGACGACTACTTGGACGCAATGGGACACGCAAAATTTTTCACCACGCTCGACCTCAAAGCTGGGTATTGGCAAGTACCCCTCGACGTCGATTCCCGCGATAAAACAACCTTCATTTGTCAAGAAGGTTTGTTTCGATTCAAAGTTTTGCCCTTCGGCTTGAAGAACGCGCCCGCGGAATTTCAACGCTTAATGGAACGAATCCTCCGCCCGTACATTTGGAAAATTTGCCTCGTTTACATAGACGATATTATTATTTTTTCGAATTCGTTTGAAGAGCATTTGGAACACCTTCAAATCGTTTTTGACGCCCTCCGCGCTGCTAACCTTACGCTTGGACCAGACAAATGCGAGTTCTTGCCGCCGCAAGTCAAATTCTTGGGACATCTTCTTAGCGCCCGCGGAATCGCCGCCGATCCCGAGAAAGTCAAAGCGATCGCCGAATACGAATTTCCGAAGACAAAAAAAGGTATGCAAAGTTTTCTAGGTCTCGTTCAATGGTGCAAGCGATTCATCCCGAATTTGGCGACATTGTCCAGTCCTTTGTACGGACTCCTACGCAAAGACGCCCAATATTTCGCCACGGATGAACACCACGCCGCTTTCAAAGGCATCAAAACAGCCCTTACGTCTTCGCCCTTTCTCCGCTATCCAGTCTACGATGGCAAAGCTCAATTCGTTATTCAAACCGACGCTAGTACGACCGCCATCGGAGCAATTCTGTATCAAGAAAACGAAAACGATCAATGGGTCATCGCCTACAATAGTCGCGTACTCACCGATGCCGAAACCCGCTACAGTACAACTGAGCGTGAATGCCTCGCCATTGTATACGGCTTCCGGATGTACCGCCACTATGTGTACGGCCAGAAAGTTATCGTCCGCACCGATCACAAGCCCCTCGAATGGCTCAAAGACGAGAAACACCGCAACTCACGACTCCAACGCTTCGCAATCAGTCTACAAGATTACGATTACAAAGTGGAATATGTTAAGGGTAAGGATAATGCTTGCGCTGATTTTCTATCTAGGAAAGATGACCGCGACAAATGCCCGATCCAAAACGCTGAAAACTTGACCGCAAAGATCTTCCGTGAAAATTTTCACCCTGCTGGTGCAACTACGGAAGCCGACTTAACGGTACCGGAAACACGCCCAGCAGTGGCTTCACTATCCACGGAGGTCGACGCCGAAATCAACGCCATCACCCGTGCGATGACGAGAAAGACCATCAGTTCACCCACACTCTCTAATTCAATGCCTAAGGATGCCGACCACGAACCGCCTCCGGCCGAAGTAATTATGATCGCCGCCCACGAAGAAGTTTTAGAAGCTCAAGCCGCAGATCCAGCCATAACGAAAATTGTCGCCACCCTCAAAGCCGATAACGCCGCCAAACACCCGCCGATTTTCTTCCTCGAAGATCAAATTTTATACCGGCAAATTAAAGATGTCAAGCAATTAGTCGTACCTGCCTCCATGGTCGACCAAACTCTTCACCAATTCCATGGCGCCAAAATTTTGAATCATCAAGGGACAAACCGGACGCTAGCCGCCATTAAAGCTCACTTTTGGTGGCCCCGCATGGAAGAGGACGTTCGGGATTGGATAAAAACCTGCAAAATTTGCCAACTAACAACGCCGCGCACGTCACCGCCTCCGCCATTGTTGCCAATTCAACCCAAACATCCATTCGAAATCGTGGCAACCGACATCGTCAATATTTCGCCAGTAGGTGAGAAGCGTCCCTACGTTATTGTTTTTCAGGATTACTTTACGAAATTCATATCCGCGCATCCGATACCGGATCAGAAAGCCTCAACAATAGTGGAATGTTTTATCAACAACGTCGTCCTCACGCACGGTAGCCCACTTGTACTCCTTTCCGATCAAGGTGGATGCTTTACGTCAAAACTCATGCAAGATATTTGTGAACTTCTCAAAATTCGAAAAGTCAAAACAACGGCGTACCACCCCCAGTGCAACGGAATGGTCGAACGTTTCAACCAAACATTGATCGCTCAACTCAAAAAGTATACCGCCGACGATCCAGACAACTGGGAGCGATACCTGCCCTACGCCGTGTTCGCCTACAACGCCACGCCACATACAGCCACACGACATTCGCCGTTCAGTTTATTACGAGGATATGAACCGCGCATCACCTTCGACTACGACTGCGCCCGCCGCCTCACCTTGCCGTTGAATTACGACGCTTATCAACATATTCTAACGCAAGCCCAACTCAAGATGCACGAAAAGATCAAAGCTAACCTCGATGCCGCAGCCGCCGCCAGCAAAGAATATTTTGACCACAAAGCTCGAAGACGCGACTTCGCCGTCAACGACTTAGTTCTTTTGACCAACACGCGAAAAGCCAACAAGATTCAACCCGACTTCATCGGGCCTTTCCTCATCACGGACGCTTCCCGCGCAGCTGAAAACGTTGTTACCATTGACACACTCGACGCGCCCGGCCGCCCGCAGACCGTCTCCATAACGCGTCTAAAACCGTTCATCCCACGACCGGCAAAGATTACTTTTGACAACGAAGAAGGTGGACCCCGCACGCCCCACACTTCCCGCCGGCAATAGTTCGCTTTGAAATTTTCCTTTGTGATACGGCACTCATCACGCCGCGTTGTAAATAATCTTTGTGTTTGTTTAATTTAGATCATGGCGACCCCGATAACGAGCAAGGATGCATGGCAGTTTCAACACGTTTCCACTTAATCAGCCGTTTTTGGCTTCAACCGCCTTTACAATGTCACTTTACATCCGGTCCCGGTTTCCACCGTTACGCAATAGGAGGGGGTTTCTTCTATAATGTTAGGTTCTGTTGGCGCGAGGCCATTCGGTTTACTTCCGCCCGACCCTGGCCGCTATCACTCTCATAAGACTAATTGGGAAAGGTTGATTTTACTCTCCATTAACATAGTGGTGTTTGTGTTGCTTTTCGTAATGATAGTGTTTGCATTTTCCTACTTTACATTTTCTTCACCTTTCAGCGGCTTATTCTTTTACTATTTCATTTCCATCTTTCGCTTCCATCAGCAATAGTCCCATTTTCAAGCCACTCTCAAAAATTTTATTTTTTTCCAAAATGACGACGCCGTCGACCGCATCATCCTCCACGGCCGACGACCCTCCGCCGTATCGCGAATGGATAAACGTAAACGAACGTTACGTCCGCTGGGCCGAACAGCAGCCCCACCAGAACGACTTAAGTTTCGCCTGCGACGGTATTTTCTCATTTTATGCTTTTGCTGCTTATACTTGCATGCTTTTGCTTGGGACCCCATGGGTATCTCCCCCTCTGTAGTCTTGGGTCAGAGTTCCATGGTCAGCCGCCGCGATCCCGTCATCGTCAAGTTGTGGCCTTCTCAGCCCGCAACCGGCCGCTGCCTTGATTTCCGCATACCACAACTCTCGTTATCTCGCTATCGTAGCCCGATCCAGTTGTCCACGTGCGCCCATCAAGGTGACATCGCCGCCCAAGCCAACGCCGCCTCAAAGCATGTGTACTTCTAACGAGTTGACAACACCACACCGCTCTCCTCTTCGTTCATGTTTACATCATCCTTTAAACCCCATGTCGTTCATTCGACGTGGCGTCCCATATGTCACTGATGAGTATCGCATTCGCTCTTGTTTAGAAAACAACGTCAAACGCATAACTCGCGTCGCCGATTTGGAGTCGTGGTACATTTCCATGTACGCCCGACCCCCGAACGTCTTGCCGCCGCCGATTTTCCTTTCACCCGGAAGTTTGGGGCAGGCCTTGGCCGCCCAACCCACACCAAACTTCCGTGGCTACACGCTGGTCGGCTTTGACACCGAATCCATCTCGGCCGCCGATTTCAAACAATTTCAATGCACAGTTCAAATGCCAGCCGACCCCAACGCGTCTAGTTACCCACGCTACGTTCAACTCGCATTTCCAAATGGCACGATGTTTGTCTTCGAAACGTTCACCGCCACCCCAGAAGACTGGACCGCGCTTTTCGCCCTAGTCGACGGCGACCACACCATCGTAGTTTCTTTCGATGGAGCCGACGACTGGGCGGGAATCTACGCGCTTCTGGGCACTCAATTTCGCACCGACCGGCAAAAGAAAAACAAAGATCCCGTCGTGAAAGCAATCCACTTTGACGCGTACCGCGTCATTCGCAATATCGACATATCTCCGTCACTGTACGAGTTGGCCCGCCGAATCGGTTTCTTTCCGGAAAAACGCACGCTCAAAGCCACAGTTTCCGCAATGTGGGCGCTAGACGTCTCAAAGCTCACCTTACGCTTTCCCCACGCTCTACGCTTTTTCAACAATCCAACAACGTCGTTTCTACAATCCGACGTCCTGGCATACGCGGCCCTCGACGCCTATTATCCGCTGCTATTGTTCTTGGCATTTGGTCGTTACGGCTTCATCCCCGAGGTCTACAACGCGCCTGCGTTGTTTCCCCACGACTCGTTGGACGCCGCCGAAATCGACCATCTCGCCGAGTACGTCATCGCAACTTTTCACAACGTCGCGCTGTCGGATGTCTTGCCTCCCGACTACGCCAACCGGATCTACCTGACTACGTCGCAAGTGGCCTTGCCCGCGATCATGCGAGATGAAGTTCTTTCGGCTTATAAATTTTTTATGTATGATTGCACATCGTCCGACCACGGTCGGTCTTTCTGTTTAGGAACGGTTCCCAACGGCTTCAAAGATGTCAAATCCTTGACACGGACAACTCACCCGAAGCTTCTCCCCGTTCCGAAAGTGCCGAAAAAGAAGAAAAAGAAACAGAAAGACGAATGGAACAAGTCACCAGACGTCTCCGACGATGAAGACCCGGCTCTCAAACCACAATCGGTGTTCGACGATCCCAAACGTCTTCAAGCAGCCGTCACGTCGGCCATGAAAAGCAATATCATCCACCGCATCATCGAGTTGCTCAACTTCCCGCTTTCACCCATATACAAGTTGGCCGTCCGCGATCGTATGCCTTACAACGATCCCAACTTGCCGCCGCTTCCCCACGAAGTCGAAGATCTTTGGACCGAACGCGTAGCTGCCGACCAACCCCTACGCGAGCGCACTTATAACGGTACCCATTATCGTTATCACCCTTCAACCTTCCTTAATTTTTTACAGATTGATGGAGAATGGTTCCAGAAGCTAACGTCTTTTATGCCGTTAGCCGCGCTCCTAGCTTCACCATGTTCCGCCGCGGAATACGCCTGGGTCAACGACGTCCTCCTTCGCCACGCCCAATCAATGACGCCAGACACCCGCGCCGCCTTTTACGAATGCATGTGGTACCGCAGCGACGGCAACCCCAATTCGCTTCTCACGAATTGGATGAACCGCATTCCGGAACGCGAGCCCAGTTTTTCGGCCGACCCAAGCACGTACATTTGCAATCGCTTTGCGCTACGCCCAATTGTGTTCGACGAAAACTTCCACATGGAAACGTCGGTCGAAGAAGTTGAAATCGATGAAAACGATTATACGGCCAATCCACATAGCCGTTTCCATTTTTATTCAACGTTCATCGCGCTCATCGACCACCAAAACCGTCTTTCGTTCCCCGCGCCGGTGTATGCGTACCCCATGCCGACTACGGCTTCGGTGCACACGCTCACCGCCGAGGAACTTCTCGACCGCCCTATCAACGTTGAAGTTGAACCCGCCGATGATGAACTACTTGAAACGCCGATCTTCGATCTCAACATAGCGAAGCTGCCGCCGTCAACGGACGTGTCGGCCCTTCCTATGGTACCCGCGCCTTCCGATATTACCGCAACTGCCACGCAAATCAACGATTTCCTGAAATTGACGCTCGATGAAATTTCCAACATCGCTCCGGCCCCGATGGACGAATCCACACCCGTCCAACCCGCCGCGATTGACTCCGAGACAATGACGTCAGAACAAATGTTGACTGACATACCCGAAGAAAGCACGGTGGATCAATCCACGTCTATGGACGTCGCCTCTATGGAACCAACCGCTGCGACTATCACCACGGCACCCGCCGTGGATCCACGAATATATTTGGCGACGCCCGCCGTTTTGCCGGGGCCTCCGCTTATTGCTACTGTTGCCGCAGCCAGGTATAGTGCTCCTGTACGTTTTTCGCAACAGTTTATTTCAGCTCCGCAATGGGACGCTTTGGCCGCAGCACTGACCGCGCATCATTTTCCGCCACCGCCGCCAGGTATGTTATTCCCCGAACACCAATGGAAAGATTTCCCCGAATCGTTGAAAGAACAAATACAACAAATTTTGTTGCTGCAACCGACGTTGATCGCCCCGGCCCCGCAAGTAGCTCAAATTGCTCCTGCGATGGCCCAACCCGTCACGCAACTACCAGCCCCGTTACCGCCGCCGATCATATCGCAACCGCAAACGATCCCGCAACCGCCGCAACCAGCGATTCTACCGCCGCCGACGGCACCTGTGGATGTCCAAACCCCACAGGCATCCAGCACGTCCGTGCCGGCCTTAGATCGCTATGGTAATCCCATCCGAAGACCTGGCCGGTATGAACATTCAATCAAACGAAAACAACAACTCCAGGACGAATCGGCGTACCGAAAATCTCACAAAACACGAACAACGGATGAACCAAGCACGCGGCGTACGCCGCCACCCAGCACTTCGCGTGCTGAGCGCGGCCGAACGCCCAGCGAGCGTACCACTCGACGCCGTGAACAACGCGATAAGCAAAGAACCCGCGAGGAAGCCGAACGTTCATCGCACGCTACGTCAACGCCGAAACCCAAACGCGACTCTTCCAAAACAGCAGCGTCGGCAATGTTACCGCCGCCTGCTCACAAGCCAGACAGCCACCGTTCACACCACGAGTCTCATTCTCTTGATGACCGCCACCGTAAAGAAACGAAACAAACTCCAGCAACCGGCAGGGAAAGCCGCCAACACGAACGCCGCGATGACGCACCGCCGCATCGTACTCAGAGCGAACAAACCCGTAAGGTGCACACGACGGGTTTCTACGAAGAACACTATCGCCACGGTTTCCGCCGTTCACCTACGAAATTAACCGACTATATTAGCCCATTGCACTGAGACGCCGAAATCCAGCGCCGCCTGGAAGCTCTAAAGAATCCGCCGAAAGATGAATTTAAAGCTCCACTTCCGCCGCCTCCTATGGACGTGGAGCCCGCAACACCTTCGACTACGCCTACGGTAACGTCGCAGCCGCCTATGGCTCCGACAACCGCCATAACGACCACGGTAACCCACACCACGTCGCTGCCGCCTACGGCCCCGACGTCGGCTCCGGTTACTGCGGTCAGTCAGCCGCAAATGATCATCGCCACCAAACCGGTCCTTGGAGTTCCGTTGCCACCAAGCTCCGCACCAGCAATCAAGCCCAGGTTGCCTAGCGAGGCTACGCACTTGCCGAACTATACACGATTCCGTACTACCGATAAGCCGCATGCTGTTACGATTGTCACGCCGGGCTATCCGCCACATATTGACCCGGCCGTCGAATTCTTCTCACCACCCACAATGCACGAGATGATGCTGATCAATTTTTTCGGGCGCCTTCGCATTCACATCACAATGCCCGTGCACATACGCGCCACGAACGCTTCGCTGGCGTTGTACCAATACTTCCGCGACCACTACTGCCCCTCATACGTCGAACAACAACCACCGATTTCGCACGCCGTTGCCACAGTGATATTGAAATGGGTCGCCAGTCTTTGGGCCGAGGAGCTCGGCGTCGTTGACGCCGTTCACACCGCCCACTTGACTCTTTTCCTTTACGAAGCCCGCGGCCTGGATAATCCTTCGTGCCTGCTCCAAGCCTATAACACCGCTGTCGGACTTATCGACAGCTGGATGGCTTATCCGAGCTACGCACCGTTTCCACAGCCGCCCGAAATCGCCGACATTCGAAGAATTTATTTGCAATACCACAGTGAGACGGATCGCCCCGCGCCCCTGCTGCGTCGGCACGACTTTTCTGCCCGGTGGAATCTTTTGCCACCGCGACCGCTGCCGCCAACAGGGACGCCGTCCGACAAACCGTCGTTAATTGCCACTCAATTGCCAGCACCCGGTGTGAACCCGCTATCACCGCTTCCACCTCAAACATCAACCTCATCGTCGCGCCACCGGGACACCTCTAACTACGGTCGATCTCGTTATTCCCGTAACATCCGTTTTGATGATCACGACGACCCGTATGATCCCCACGGCTACGACCGCTACCGACGAAACGAACGTGACCGCCGCGAGCCGCAACGAAATCACCGCTCTGCCTCCGACACCCGTTATCGCCGCCGCCATTGAACACGAGCTTTTTGTACAGTAACATTGTTTTTTCTTCGTTTTTTGTGTTTCTTAACCTCATTTTTGATCCGGTTGTTTCATTTCTAATCTCGCTTTTGCTTTATATTTTTGTACTAGTTTCCAGCGCACGTGCAGCCGACGCTGCAAGCACACAGTAAGTTGACCGCCGGTGGCCCGCTACACGCCCCCACTTGCCCCGTTTTGTCCGTACACTCCGCCGCTGGGCTTATGGTCGCTGCCCCAAAAATCGGCTCAAACTACCCCAACAACTCCGCCGGCCCCGCTGTGTGACGCCGAAGACTCTTCGGCAACCCCGGCGACGGCCTGTAGTGGCGGAGCCCTTCCCCTTGCACGTTCTTTTCGGTATTTCCTGACGATCGCTTAGGGCGATCTACTGCAAGGGGGGAGGGGTGTTGTAGTGTGTTTTCCGCCGATTTTTCATTATTTGTCAAAACGCGTCACAGGCCCGCAGGTGGCAAGTGGAGAGAGCAACGCGGACCACCAGTGGCCATCTTACTGTAGCGCACGTCGGTACGCGTGCGCTGGTCTCTCTCTACACATTATTCTTTAACGTATACTTTACGTGTGTTTTATATTTTTCTTTACTAGTTGTGTGCCCCGCCGGCCACCACTAGTACGCATTAGCCGCCTCCCACCACGCCTTTCTCGTCTTTGCTCGCCCGTGCGTGGGAGTAGAATTATTATTATCATTTTGTTTTTCGTCTCGCCCGTAGCGTTTTGGTCACGTAAGTATTCGTACGTTATTGTATAATAATAAATAGGTAGGAGAATCCCTTTATTTTTAGTTAGTGAGAAAGAAGGGAGACAATTAAAGAAACTAGGTTTTCTTTAATTGTTGGGATAATTATTGTCGGGGTTTAAGTACTAGTAATTAAGTAATCGGGTAAACGTGGGCGTGGGACGCACGTACATTAAGGACGCAACCTCGGAATCCCAATCCTGCTCACGCCGCATCATCCCCGACCCCAAAACAAGATATAACACGGTAAGTGGAGTAATAGCTCCCAATTTTATTACTGGATTTTATTGTGGCCAATGGCGCCAGTATGTGGATGGTATTACCATGGAGCCAAAGTACTCCTTTGTAGCTTACCAATGTAAGATGCTTTTGAGTCAAGGCGAGGATCAAGCAGATTTTTGCAGACTTTATCATTATAATCTGCACAGCCCAAAACAATGCAGCCTGGCCTGACCAGCCTAGAACTTTCTTTTGGCCCGGACCCAGGCTGAGCCAGAAAAATGTTCGTTGAGTCAAAACGACCCACAATCAAACCGAATCGAAGTAACGGAAGGAAAATATATATCACCAAGTTTTTCGAAACTGTCTGTAATAACATGCCTTGTTGTGCTGGAACAACATTCACTCATGGCACTGGGGCCGGTTGCTATATTTAGATTCAAGTTCGAGCTTGCAATAATCTTCAGCAAAATAATCACAAACTCGCAATCGGCGATTGCAGTAACTTCGGGAGGATCCAGACTTTGTGATTATTTCCAACTCCAGATAACTGTGAGCATTAGTTACCACAATTGGCCCTCGGAGGCTGCAATCGCCATATTTTTCCATGCAATAACAGCCAATTGAATAAAGTTGGTTTAATTTCTCAAAATCTTCGTACATTCTTTAAAGATTTTCGAATATTGTAAATGTAAGCTTAATGACAGAAGTCGACATTACTTTCTTGCCAACCCACAGAAGATAAAGTGAAATATCATTTAACAATTAATTATATGCTGGAAACTTGCATAGTTTGTTTAAATTATTATTGTAAGTTGCCTCTTACGCAGTCCATTTTTGACCGAAATAGAAATGGCAGATGTGCCACGTTTTGGTCTCTGCTTAGGCTAAAAGACGTTGAGCAATGTAACAAAAACCTAGTTGCTTGTGCATGACTGATTTCTGTAGGGACTTTCGTATTGGTAAAGCTCAGTACAGTGTAACAGTTCTCTAGCAGCCTAAACACAACCTTCAGTAGCAATGTAACCTGTTTTCTGAGAATTGGACAGACACAAGCTTGGAATAAAAAAACAAATGGAGTCCCCCAGCTACTTTATGTAGGTTTCTATGTAAAACTAGGAACTCACAATAACTGGGATGTCCAGCTATATCTAGGCGGTCTTTGGTAATCCTGTAGTCCCTGTCTGAACACCAAGCTCCAGTTATGATGCGTAAGTACGGGCCCGTACATGGGGAAGACAAAAGATACCCCTGTACAAAACATACACATGAAAGTTTGCCGCCTACTGTGCAGCGGGGCTAGAAAGTATGGTCAACAATGTAACATGATCCGAATTTCGTTAAGCGTGGGGGGGGGTGATACAGGGGGTGTAGAAAGTATGGTCGGCAATGTAATACAATCCGAATTTCATTAAGTATGCTGGGCAATACCGGAGGGTGTGAAAGTATGCCCGAAGCCTCAACATGTAAAATTCTACTTCCATGTAGAAAGTATGCTCAAAGCTTCAACCCATAGAATTCTACTTCCACATAGAAGGTACGCCCGAAGTTTCAATGTGTTAAATTCGACTTCCACATAGAAATTACGCTCGAAGCTTTAACAGGTAAAAATTAACCTCAATGTAGAAAGTATGCCGCGGCCAACTTGACTCGGATGTTGAAGTTGATGAAGCAATGTCTATATCGAAAAAATTTAAAAAACACCTGAGGGTCATAGAATCTAATGATCTAACGGCTTTACTCATTTTTTACAAAATTTTTATAAAAAATTTTGTATCGGGACACATTTTGTACATACTCGGGATACGTTTTTGATGATTCCCTATGCTTAAGCATTGTTTTCGGGACACGTTTTTCACTGTTTCGGGACATGTTCTTTTTACAAAATGCATAGAAAATTGTGCCCTGAATCAGTGAAAAGCGTGTCCTGAAACAAGATTTTCTGCGAAAAATTCGTAAAAAATGAGTAAAACTGTCATGCCGTTAGATTCAATGTGTTGTGGAGCGATTTGACGTATTTGTAAAGCTCGTGTTGTTTGCAAAAAAGATCGGCAAGTTTGAATAGGAAAGATCGTGACGAGACCACCGAAGAGGCGTGGCTACAACGTGAAGAAATTATGAAAGTGTTTTTCATGAGTTTTACGTTGTACTGTAGCCAAACGGTTGTGTTTTGGTGTTTGTCTGAAAAAGGTGTGTGGCGGCTTTGTACATTAGTAAATTGTGCGAAAAGTGTGTTCTGGATTGAGTCAATCTATTTGGAAAATAGTTTGAGTGAGCGAGTGAAACTCCTAAGCGGTTAAGATAATACGGCACGAGTTTCGGCATCCGAAAACCTTTGACGACCTGAGCGAAGATCCCTGGATAATTGACACAGCGCTCTCTACGAGCCCGTCAATCTCCTGCGTTCGACTATCATTGCGTTGATTCCGTAAAACACTCCGAGTGTTTCGTCTATAGCGTTCCGCACGCTCTTCTACGTTCCGTATGTCTCTTCTAAAACGCGCGATAAATCGTCGAGCTACACAGCTTTGCGTCGTCATCTAATCTCTTCTATTTTCTCACACACGACATAATTTGGTGACCGTACCAGCTCATCTAAAGGTTGAGGAAACGCCGAAATTTGCGAAAAATCGAAAATCCGAAAAATGGAAGAAAACCGCACGCATCGCTCTACTGCGCTCGGTTACGAAAAAGGTTTCTACAAGAAACTAGCGAATCCCGCTAATCTAGAAATCGAAAATTTCGATTGCGAAAACGCGAATCTACCGCTTCTCTACGAAGCAGATAAGCGTAATTTCGATCTACCGGAAACATCCGCTCCGTTAAAAACGCGAAAAACCTCGCGATCTCTATCTCCGAAAATCGTCGAAAACCGAAAATTCAACTTTCTAAAACCGAAACCGAAGGATACCGATCCTCGAAAAATCTTCGATAATGACGCGTATATCGACGTAATGCAAAAATGTGATGCAGAAATGATAAATTTTCGTGGCGACGCTACTAACGCGTTAAGCGAAATGGTCACAATAGCGACTCAGCATCGAAAAATTCTCGAAGACTACAAAGCTGAAATCGAAGCGATGAGAGCTCAGAAAGAAGAGCTAATGAAACCGAACATCCCTGAAATCAAAAATATCGCGAGACCTACGAGCTCTTACGCTCAGTCTCAGAAATCGAATAAACCGAAAAACGTCACTAGCGATCGAAAAAGCCAACTTAGTTTTCGTAGTATAATCGACGACGATGATGATCTAATCATCCCGACTCAAACGTTTGACCGCTCTAACGCGCTAAACGCGCTAAACTCTCAAATAAATTTTCCGTCTATCCCACCTTCTCAGGTGCATAGATCTTTCGCCGATGACGAAACGAGAATTAAAACTATCTGTAAAAAGATAGCGCCGCAAAAACTAGATAATTCGACCCGAAATCAACAAGTTTTGAAATTCTTCATTGCGCTCGAAAACGAGTTCGGTCTCGATGCGTCTGAGTATGTGAAACTTCACACTTTGCGTCGCTTGACTTGCGATGGTGCCCTGAACACCATACGAGACGTCCGATCCTATGATGAAGCGAAACAGATTCTAATGTGTATGAATGCACGGAATTGCGACCAAGATACGCTCCAATGCGAGCTCCAGTCTATCGCTCCGTTTGAAACCGAAGATCCGTCAGCTTTCTTAAATCGAATCAGTACCTACGTACATCTACTGTACTATGACAGAAGCGCTTAGTATCGCCATAGAAAAGTTATCACAACTTCTCTTTGGAAAATGCCGGAAATTTACAGAGTCTCGATTGATGCGAGTACTCTAGAAACGATCACTGACTTAGCTATAACCGTCCCGAAAGTTCAGAAAATTCAGCGAGCGAATAAACAGTCAACTGTTAGAGTAGAACAACCTATACTGGTTAATACACTCGAAAATCGGTCGGAAGAGCAACCAGCTCAGTCGTGTTTCAGAGACGATTCGAAACCTCGATTCAGAGATAACTCTCAATCCCGAAAGAGAGATGACTCTAGACAGCAAAATAGCGTGAGGTTTCAAGAAAATTC
The DNA here is from genome assembly GCA_963922205.1 of Romanomermis culicivorax. Taxonomy (NCBI): domain Eukaryota; kingdom Metazoa; phylum Nematoda; class Enoplea; order Mermithida; family Mermithidae; genus Romanomermis; species Romanomermis culicivorax. The sequence continues at coordinate 1,130,889 of CAWUHX010000008.1, read as the reverse complement.
GACTCTAGCGAAAACGAAAGAATTGGAAGAAAGCATAAAACGAGTCCTAGAAAAGTTCGGAATCCGAGAAAATTCGCAAAACGCTAACAATTTCGAAAATCGAAGATCGCGATTCCATCACGGGACGAGTCCGAACTTTCGGAATAGAGAAAACATTCCTATACGGGATTTCTCTCAGAATCGAAACTTCCAACGAAATCAGTCACGTGAACGACCCGTGAAATATTGCACCTATCATGGTCAGTGTAAGCACGACAGCTCCGAATGCTATCAATTAAAACCACAGGCTTCTCATCCTCGTCAACAGCAACCGAATCATCAATGGCAAAATAACCATAATTGGCGTCCTCGTTTCCAACAAAATACGCGTAACTACATGCTCAACCAGAATCAAAATTTTGACCGAAATAACCGATTTTTCAATCGCGATAATCGAAACTATCAGAGAGATGTTGCAAACATTTCTCTCTGCGATTCTGAATCCTGACAAGAAAAGATAATCGAGAAGCACTACTACTATCCGATGAACAACTCACAGTCTATACAGACTCAGCTAACTTCTCCGAAATCTTCGCAACAAGTTTTGCCATCAGAAACCAAAACAGTGTCCAACTCACCTAAACCTTTTGTTCCGATGAAACCGACAACTAGTACAGCTAATATGCTTGAACCGACAGAAGCTTCTAAAGCTACAAACTTCTTCGTCGCTCCGGGAATCACTGATTTCACAATCGAAAAACCTACTGAACCGTGGATCGTGAGATCTAGCATGTGTCGAATCGAAGAATGTTCGCAAAAAGATATCAAACTGCTGAGCTTATACGCTCCTACTCGTGCTTTTCATATCGATGCCGAAATCGGAAAAACCAAAACGAAAGCATTAATCGATACCGGTGCTCAATGTTCAGTCATTCCCTCATGTCTAGCTCAACGCTCTTTGGGGATTGACTATGATACGTTAGAAACATCCACGCAGATAAAAGTAGCCGACGGTGCTATCGTCGATGCCAGAGGTCGGATAATCTTCAAAATCAGTTCATCTTTCGGAACCCATCTAGTACGATGCTGGATACTACCTACTACAGGAGAGCAATGCCTCCTAGGAACCGATTTACTAGTGCATCCGAGCGTTCGAGCCGTAATAAATTTTCGCGAAAATTTCATCAGAATTGGAGACGTTCAGCAAGAACTAAATCTAGTTTTGAAACCGATCGAAAAAGCGCCCTATGACGAAGTATTTTCAAATACTTCTACAGGACAGAGTCAAACGCAAATCGTAAAAATCGACAGATCGCTACCGATTTTGAATATCTCATCATGCTACGTAGAACCGAATTGTCAAACGTGGGTTAACGGAAAAATCTTTCCTTTCACAAACGAAAGCTTCAAAAGCGTCATAGTTCAACCCGTGAACTTCGGAAAAGAAAACTGCAAATATCCGATCGAACTTGCGATAATCAACATAACTGAAGGCAAATGTCCACTATTATTCGTTAATAATAGTGTGAACGGTATCCATCTAGAACCTAACCAGCTCATCGCTGAGGTTAAATTCAAACTCGAAGAATCGAAAATGACCATCGCGTTGCTAAGCGATCACGAAGAAGACTATGAGTCAGCGACGTTGGTTAAAGATCAGTCAACTATGTCGGAAGAAGAAAAACTTCAACACGCTCTCGAAAAAATGACCGAAAAGTCGAATATCGACGATGAAGATAGAAAAATTGCTATCGGAGTCTTCAAGCAATATCGCGATGTTTTCAGTCTCCCTGGAGATCAGCCTACTCTCACTCACGAGTTAACGGTCTCTATAGACACGGGTGATGCAAAACCAGTCACGAAACACTACTATCGTGCGCGGATTGAACAAAGACCAATGGTTCGTCAGAAAATCCAAGAAATGCTAGAAAAAGGCCTCATTGAACCTTCGCGATCACCGTGGGCAGCACCTATGTTTCTGGTAACGAAAAAAGATGGAAGTTGGAGACCCGTAGTCGACTATAGAGGTATAAATGAAGTTACTCCTAGCGATAAATTTCCGATCCCGAGAATCGATGACTATCTAGATGCTTTAGGCAATGCAAGATTTTTCTCAACTCTAGACTTAAAAGCAGGGTATTGGCAAATCCCTTTAGACATCGCTCCACGCGATAAAACTACTTTCGTCAGTCAAGAAGGCTTGTTTCCTTTCAAAGTTCTACCTTTCGGTTTGAAAAATGCTCCCGCTGAATTTCAAAGACTAATGGAACGGATCCTGCATCCATACATCTGGAAAATCTGTTTGGTGTATATCGACGATATCATAGTTTTTTCGCAAACGTATAACGATCATCCAATGCATATCCAACTGATCTTTGATGCTCTTCGTGACGCGAATCTAACGCTAAGACCAGATAAATGCGATTTTGTACCGAAACAAGTAAAATTTCTTGGTCATTTGCTAAGCGAAAATGGAATCTCGCCTGATCCCGAAAAGGTCTCTGCAATCGTAAACTATGAAATGCCAAAAACGGTCAAAGATCTTCAAAGTTTTTTGGGCCTTGTCCAATGGTGTAGACAATTCATACCGAATCTTGCCACTCTTTCGCGACTGTTCTATCAACTACTACGAAAAAACGCGAAATATGAGATAAGCGAAGAACATCGTACAGCTTTTAACGAGATTAAAACATCTCTAACCTCGACTCCTTTCTTGTGATATCCTGTCTATAACGACGAAAAAACGAAATTCATCATTCAAACTGATGCTAGCACAACTGCTATCGGCGCGATTTTGTATCAAGAAAACGAAACTGATCAATGGGTCATCGCGTATTATAGTAGAGTTCTGTCTGACATAGAAACCCGCTACAGTAGGACTGAGCGCAAATGTCTCGCAATTGTAGAAGCTTTCCGGTGGTACAGACACTATGTCTATGGTCAAAAAGTAACGGTCAGAACTGACCATAAACCTTTGCAATGGATCAAGGAAGAAAAACATCAAAATTCACATCTTCAGAACTTCGCAATAAAACTGCAAGACTACGACTATCGCGTTGAATATGTAAAAGGCAAAGAAAATGCTTGTGCTGATTTTTTGTCACGAAATGAGCCTCGCGCTAAAGTAAAGCCAAAGACTAGCGAAGAAGTAACGAACGAAATATTCAGACCGACGTTTCGCAAAGCAAAAAAGACTGTCGTAGCGGCCATAACAAGGTCAATGATGCAAAAAGAAGAAAGAAATAAAGTGCCGAAGTTCGAAGAAGACTTTCAACAGCCTGAGAAACGGCTAGTAACTATAGAAACGCCGGAAGAAATCAGAGAAGCTCAAAGAAAAGATCCGTACATCGCGAAGCTGATAAAAGTTCTGGAACAAAACCAAATCTCTACGATTTCATCTGCTTTTCATACCGAAAACGAAATAGTGTACCGAACATCGAAACAAGCTAATACAGCTTCCGCAATAGTAGTTCCGACTACTTTGATAGAAAGTGTTCTGTATCAATTCCATGGAGCAAAGATTTTGAGTCATCAAGGTCATAGACGCACTACAGCAATGATTCGTCAACATTTCTGGTGGCCGAAAATAGAAGAATCGATAATAAAATGGATCAAAACATGTAAAACATGTCAACAAACAACTTCTCAGTTGCCGAAACCTCCTCCGTTGATGCCGATTCAACCGAAATATCCATTTGAAATCGTCGCGACCGACATAGTAAACATATCCCCTCTTGGTGAGAAAAGATCATACGTCATCGTATTTCAAGACTACTTCACTAAATGGGTAAGCGCTCATTTAATTCCGGATCAAAAAGCAGCCACTATAGTCGAAAGTTTCATAAACAACGTAGTTTTGGTTCATGGCAGCCCGAAACATCTACTATCAGATCAGGGTTCAGGATTCACATCAAACTTGATGAAAGACATCGCGAAACTCCTAAAAGTTCAGAAAATCAATACCACTGCGTATCATCTGCAATGTAACGGAATGGTTGAAAGATTTAATCAAACATTGATTTCGCAACTCAAAAAATTCACCGCTGAAGACCCCGATAATTGGGAACGGTATCTACCTTTCGCGACATTCGCCTATAACGCTGTTCCTCACACAGCTACTCACTTCTCTCCGTGTCGACTTTTGCGAGGGTATGAACCCAGAATCGCTATAGATTTCGACTGCGCGAAAAGTCTAACACTACCACTAAACTACGATGCGTATCAGTACATCTTCACGCAAGCGCAACTAACGCTATATAACGAAGTTTCCGAAAACTTAAAAAACGCGTCCGAATCGCATAAACGATACTTCGATAAAAAAGCGAAAGATCAAAAATACAATCTAAACGATCTCATACTGTTGCTTAACAACAAAAAAGCAACTAAAATCGACAAAGACTATATGGGACCCTTCGTAGTGGTCGAAAACTCCGAAATTTCGAAAAACGTCATAACGATCGATAGTCTAGACTGTCCCGGACAATCTCAGAAAGTTTCACTTTCTCGCGTAAAGCCATACATGCCTCGCACGGCATCGGCAATCTTAGAAACGGAAGACAACGGTCCTCCAAAACTTTGTAAAAATTAAAACTAATAATTTTGATATATTTCAACTAACATTAATTTTTAATTTTGTTAAATAAATTCTAACTATTTAATGATTGTGAGCAAAGCGATGAGTACAAATTATTCGAATATTTAAAAAACGCGCAAAACGCGCTCATACAGATTCTATGTGGAATGAATGAAAGGAATGCGTGTGATATTATCATGTGATTTTGTATTTATTCACGTCCATTTCGAATAAATTGACCTTCCATAAGTAGTTGCGCAGAAGAGAAAATGAGTAGAAAGCGCGCGCTGTAGGAAAATCTTCCTCTGGTCCCACCCAATCTGAACTTTACATTTTTCGCCATGTGCATGAAAATTTAAATTCGTGGTTTAACAACTTTCCACTTTACACCTTCATCTTTTAGCAAGATAGTTTGGCTTATATTTTCATTTCGCAATATTGAAACGATAGAGAACGGTCGCATCGAATTTGAAATTGTTCAAAATCAAAGTTGATAGAGAAAAGGGATGGCGAATGAATCGGAGGCGACAACGTCGCAAGGATCGGCGATATCCACGTCGCTAATAAATCCGCCGCCAATATTTCGAAAATCTTTTAACAACCAAGACCGATACGTGGCGTACCAGAAAAAGCAGTACCGTCAAGACGACAGATTTTTCTTTGCTGATGGTAAGTTCTGCACTGCCAATTAGACTAAAGTCTCTAAAAAAGAAACTCCGGGTTTCACTTCCCCTGGGAAGAGTAAAGCATCGATCTGTCGATAAGAAAATGTGAGTCGCGGTAACTTCGCTAGAAGATTTGCACGCCGGGATTCGAAGGAGTGACGTTTCCATGCGAAACTAAATCTCACAGAAATTAATCGAAATTTTATGATATTTTTTAGAGTACAATATCAAAAGAATGATCCGAATCACGGAATTCGAACGTTGGTTCGAGACGGTATATGCAAGACCACTCAACGTGCTACGCGACCCTCAATACGTTGAGAGCGGAGAGTTGAAAGGCGCCCTATCGGCATATGCAAAACCGAACTTCCGCGGCCACGTGCTAGTCGGATTCGACGTCGAAAAGATCTCGACTACTCAACTATACATACACAAGAAAACGAAGATGAATATAGTGAACCAGAACGCGACCCACGTTGCTCGGTTCGTCCAGCTGGATTTTCCCACTGGATACACTATAATGTTCGACGCCTTAGCGGCGACACCCGAGGATTGGACGGCCTTCTACGAGTTCGTGTCGGCCCCTAAAACGATCGTAATCGGATTCGATCAAGCCAACGATTGGAAATGTCTCAAAGACATGCACGGACGAGAGTTTTACTCTTCCGATGCTCGAAAAATGCACTCTAACGTGCTCGCGCCTAGTATAGTGGTCGATGTCCAGATTATACTAGAAAATATCGAACGCTCACCCGAAAAGTGGGAAAGAGCTCGTCTGATCGGCTTGTGCCCCGAAAACAAAAAATTGAAAGGAATCGTTGCCGACGCATTCGCGCTAGACATAGAACGCTACACGTTGTATTTTCCGCAAGCGAACGATCGCATCGCCCAAGCAGGCAAACCCGACGAACAAGTGTTGACGTATTCGATTCTAGACGCGTACTATCCTATACTAATGTTTTTAGCGTACGGGCGCTACCGCTTCGTAGACAGCGTCTACGACAGTATACAAATCTTCCCGCACGATTTCTTGCCGCCCGAATACATACATATTGCTACGCAAAATTTGTATGACAACGCAAACGTCGATCGCGAAGGCGACGAAAAGGGCGCCGACGCTCTCGAAAAGTATGCTGCATGCGATCATGCGCGACGAAATCTTGGCGTTAAATCGAATCATATACTACGACTATAATGTCCCGAACATGCGATACTGCACGTATAATCACGTAAAGGTGGAGCACTCCACTAAACCACTCGGATTGAAAATGCATCGGACGAAACTACCGACGATAAAAGGTAGCAAAAACAACACGTCTTCTTTGACTGACGACGGAAAAACTGAACCGTACGACGACGCCGCTGTATGCGCGAGAGTTATAGAGCGAGCTTTACGCTCCAATGACGTAGTTAGTATCCATCACGAAGTCGGCGCACCTATGTCGTTGCTATTTCTTTCCGAAATAGACCAAAACATGGTGACGAGCGACGAAGCGAAACAAATAAATTTCGAACTAGTCGTAAACGATCCGTTCACTACCTACGGTCCTCCCCAAACTTGGCGGATCTACGAAATAAAATGCGACCATCAGATTGCCGAAAAGCCGGCTCTAACGCCGCTCTACTCAGTTCCGAACCATCATCAATGGATGAACGCTGTGCGCGGAACAATGCCGCTAGTCGCTCACGTCTGCTCCCCACATTCCGAAATGGAATTGGGAGCCATCCTCAAAAATGAGATCACGAAACTGTTATCGAAAAGTGACAGTATCGACATAGATCTTATTTGCGAACAAAATTGGGTGAAACGAGACGGTACGTTCGAATTCCAACTAATGGAATGGACTAGTCGCTTGCCCTATAACGAAAAGAATCGCAGGGACAGTAAACGACCGATATACGCGAATCGATATTTTATGCGTCAAATCGTATTCAAAAACGACAGTTTCCCTGTCTCCAATGAAACCGATCTTGTAACAAAAAAGAAGTATAGGGAAAACCCCTACTACTACTTTTCATACAATTCGCCGATTTTAACGTCGAGAAAATGCGAGCAACTCATTTGCTTTCCGCCGAGTCATACTCTAACAATGAGTTCGAATTTGCCCGTAATACCAACCGCTATATTGTCGGGAGAAAGTCCCACGAAAACGCCTACACAGGCTCCTACACAATCCACCGCAGATACCGAATTCGATGCGGAAACGGCGATGGCCGTCGATTCGTTGCTCAAACAAACCGCTGAAGAATCGTTCACGGTAAAAACGGAACTACCGTCCGAAACCGACGTTATACAACTCGAAAGCAAAGAAGAAGACGTATCCACAGCTGATACTACTGCTCCTATAACGACGACTAAAACAACATCCTCGTTAACTCCGCTATCCAAAAACTTATTGAGCAGTACATTCGAATTGGAATCGGAGGAGATAAAGAAACGAAACATACAAGAGGTAGCCTCGTTGGTGAAAACCTCATCGATGTACGATGTTTCGCGAATGGAAGACGTAGAGGAAGATGAAACGAAAATGGTACCTCCGAAAATAGTACCTACGCGATACCGAATACCGAAGAAAAACGAGGAAGACACCTCTACTCCGATCAGTACCGAAACCGCCATTCCAGTTTTGGAAGTGAAAGACGATCGATTGTGCGACAAACACGGCGTACCCATTCGCAACGTCAGAGCGTATCAGTTTTCACTGTTTCGCAGACGAAATGCTATCAATAAACAGCTGCGCACAATACAGGACTATCTGGACACTCACCCAGAAGATCCTAATTACGTGCCTCCATCTAAAAAACGACGCAAATCACGAGAAGATACTCGTAGTAGAGAACGAAAAGAAACCGAATCACGGTCACGAGAACGACCCTCGCCGTCTACTGCCCGAAAGGAAAGCAATGATTATGACAGTCGAAAATATCGACATGGTGAATACGCGTCAAACGAGCGTCCCAGAAAATTTCACCGAGATCGCGAATATAGACGAGAACATCCTAGCGAATCAAAAGATCGACAAAAAAGAATCGAATGGGCTAGTGCCTTGAAACGCGATCAATTGCAAAAAGAACAGTTAGAGGGCCAACAGCCTCCGATGGCTGGCTCCAAACCGATGATCGACGAACCAACAACGTCGCAGCAAGCGGAAACGGCTAGTGAACAACAAAAATCGCAACAAACCGTCCGAGAATACAAAGTTCCGTATCGACGACACGGTAGACAGCGTACACCGCCGGAACAACGGTACCCTAGCGTACCTACAGCGCCTATTACGGCTCAAATCCAACCGAGAACGACTGACGAAGTAATTATCATTAATTACTTTAATCGTGCTCATTTGGATTTCGATCCCGTAATTTTACGTCAAGCCACCGCCGCTTCGCAACAAATAGCGCAGGACTTTCCTGACTATTTCCAAGCGCGATATTTGCGACGAGATCCGCATTGCACAGAAGAACTCACTGCAGTTCTTCTAAGTTGGATGTGTGATTACTACAAGTATTATGGCGCTGAAAACGCAATCGTGATAACACAGCTCACGCTGTTCCTCTTCCACCCCAGACAAGCCTACGACTACAAAACTACCGATAATTCGTATTCCATGGCTCTACGCTACATCTTGCAATGCCTCACCGATACGCGAGCCCCGAATTATCCGGCGACTGAAGAAAGAAAGGCTATCATCCGAGATATACATCACGAGTATCAAATCGAAATGGACAAACGAGCCGAAGAAAAGAAAAAGAAAGACGCGATGGCAAAGGCAAAAGCGGTCGTACCGCAAAAGTATCAAATGACACCGGCCCCGATCATCACTATGACAACGGCCACGACGGCTCAACCATCGACGGTTGGAATTCGAACATCATTGGGCGCCGCGCAACGAGCTTTGGCACCATGTGCGCCGACTACGAGCCATCCGATACAGATGCCCCCGCCGGGTATTCTGAAAGCGAGCAAAACCCCGGTCAAAGTTTTGCCTAAAGGTCGCGGATTCCCGCCCAAATGAGTCAAAATGGATAAGTATCACGATGCTAACGCATCTCTTTTCCTTTCACTAGTTTATTCTTTTTCCACTAGAATCTTTTCTTTGAAATCTCTAAAAATTTTAAATTTCTTGGTGCAAAATACTAGTTTTCATTTGCTCATCACTTTGTGCGGTAACATTTTTTGTGATAACATTGTTTAAATTTTCTTTGTTTGTGTAGTATGTGCCGCAGAGTAGACAAACAAGAATGACAAACCGTCGAAAGAAACTTGCCAAAAAAACGAGCTAAACGCTCTCATTCGATCAAAACGTCAATTCACCACGACACGTCGAAATCGCTTGAGGCGATTTAGATCGAAAGGGGGAGGAGTGTTGTGGAGCGATTTGACGTATTTGTAAAGCTCGTGTCGTTTGCGAAAAAGATCGGCAAGTTTGAATAGGAAAGATCGTGACGAGACCACCGAAGAGGCGTGGCTACAACGTGAAGAAATTATGAAAATGTTTTTCATGAGTTTTACGTTGTACTGTAGCCAAACGGTTGTGTTTTGGTGTTTGTCTGAAAAAAGTGTGTGGCGGCTTTGTACATTAGTAAATTGTGCGAAAAGTGTGTTCTGGATTGAGTCAAACTATTTGGAAAATAGTTTGAGTGAGCGAGTGAAACTCCTAAGCGGTTAAGATAATACGGCGCGAGTTTCGGCATCCGAAAACCTTTGACGACCTGAGCGAAGATCCCTGGATAATTGACACAGCGCTCTCTACGAGCCCGTCAATCTCCTGCGTTCGACTATCGTTGCGTTGATTCCGTAAAACACTCCGAGTGTTTCGTCTATAGCGTTCCGCACGCTCTACTACGTTCCGTACGTCTCTTCTAAAACGCGCGATAAATCGTCGAGCTACACAGCTTTGGGTCGTCATCTAATCTCTTCTATTTTCTCACGCACGACAAATGACCCTCATGTGGTTTTTAAATTGAGTCATCAACTTTAACGTCCGAGTCAGTCAAGGAACATTTAGGTCGATTTTTACCAGTTGCAGCTTCAAGCGTACTTTCTATGTGGAAGTCGAATTCAAATTTTACACATTTAGGGCGTACTTTCTAGGTGGAAGTAGAATTTTAAATGTTGAAGCTTCGGGCGTACTTTCTACATGGAAGTAGAATTCTACGGGTCGACGCTTCGGGTGTACTTTCTACACCCTTTGTATCGCCATGCACATTTAAGGCGGCAAACTTTCACGTATATGTTTTGTACAGGGGTATCTTTTGTGTACTCCATGCTCAGGCCCATATAACTACTTGCAAAGCCTAATAAAAAAATATTATGTAAATATAAATAATAGCCTGCATGCGTTCCCAGTTTTCTAGACATAGTCAAAACAATCACAATCATGTAGGGGTCAAGACAAAACCAAAGTACAGCAGTGATAAATCATTGTTTTTCTTGTCGCATTGTGAGGTCGCGCCAGTGGCCAATTTTGCATTGATGTGGGAAGACTGCTATGGTAAGAACATCCAAACAGATGGTCGTCTTATGGGAGCATTTTACATTCGATCTCAGCATTGGCAAGAAAAAAACAATTAAATCATGCATTTTCAATTACTACAGATTTCATCGACAGATCGAAATGCTACCGCCATGTCTACGATTCGGACGTTGATCAATGCGAAAGTGGCGAAAAATGTTTACCTTACAAAATCAGTTCGTTTAATTTGTTGCAAAAGTCTAAAAATGAAACGTACAGTGTGGAAATGTCCCAAAATGAAGAAATGGTCGAAATGCTCAGAAAGATGTTGGAGCATGTTTGCAAGTAAGTTGTAAAACAATATATAGAAAAAATGTTTCAGGATTCATTCCCACTGTGAATGTCCAAGTAATGATTGCAGATCCTGATAGAGCTAATGCTTGAGGAAAAGCATAGGAAAACAATTCAGCTAACTTTATTGGGGTATAATAAAGAAATTATCAAAGAAATATAACCTGCAACACTGAAAAATAATCCAGTTTCGAGTGCTGATATACCAAAATAAAACTCCTACATATATAGACAGCGAATTGTGCCACAACGATTACGCAGAAAAGGACGTGTTCATCTGCTCTAGCATAGATTGATTATATCACACAATATGTAGAAAATGTGAGCTACTTACGCATGGCAACAAAAGTGCAGCAAAACTTAGTTAATATATCATCATCTGTCAGTTTTTAAAAAGTAAAGCAAACAACTTTTCTCACATGAAGGGATAAGTAATTTATAGGAGTGACGGTTAGTTATTATGGTGACCTTCAGCCGGAAAGCATCAGAAATTCTAGAGATTAAATGTCAGTCACTGAAATCAGCCAAATGACTTATGATCACACGATCACTGTGAGAACTTTTTGGTCAAAAATATTAGGACTGAATAGGGATGATCTTAGATTTCACGTAGACGAATCGAATATCATCATAACTGGTTACTACTATGATTTTCAGTCAAGTTTCAGAAACAGCATGGCGATCAGTGATCAACAAAATCCTCCAAGGCATAATCACCATTATAACTTTTCGATGAAAAGTTATTAAATTGGAATGGTCATTGAGGTCATCTGACTGAACTACATGATCATCACTGGTTAATACAACTTTGAATTGTAGCAAAAGTTCTAAAAATTGCATGACGATTTTGGATCGACAGAATCACCCTGGTGGCCAGTAAAGACAATCACTATTTGAGATTTGTTTCTTAGAATTCATATTAGAATGTATTTTGAGGTCACCTGACTGATGCCAATGATAATCACTGATTACTACGTTGATCTTTGGTCAGAAAATGCCAAAAACTGAATTGTGATTTGTGGTCAAAAATGTCCTGAATGACTAATGATTACGTTGACTTGTAATCAATGGTGATTGAACTCAGTCACATGAACGTTTATCGCAATTTACAATCATTGATTTATTTTTTTATCAACTGACAGACCTAAAGATCACTGATTATTACGTTCACTGGCGGTCAAAAGCGTCAAAACTCGTATGGTTATTAGAGGTCAAAAAAATCAACCAAGTTACCATTGGTCACATTTTACAATCACTGATTTAAATCTCCGGTCAACTTCCTGACTCAAATGATAACCGGCTATTACAATGACTTGTAGCCAAAAGTTTCGAAATTTGGATGCTGATTAATATTCAAGAAAATCAGTCAAATGACCAACGATAACAATTAAAAATCAGTTTTAACTTTTTGATCAGCTGACTGACCCAAATGATCACTGGTTACCACAATGACACACCAAGAGTATAAAAATTACAATGGATATTTGTTGTCAAAAAAGTCAGCCGAGTCGCCAATGGTGACTAATCAGAAACACTCTTTCATCTTTTTGATCAGAAGATTGACTTGAATGATCACTGGTTGCCTCGCTGACTCATAGTCAAAACTGTCCAGCTTTTGTCTAGTGATAGAAAAATCAGCCAAATGACCAATTTAGACATGACAGTCAACTCATTTGTCAACAGACTGACCTATGATAGAGGGTTATCTCGTTGGCTTGCAGTCAAAAATTGTATGTTGATTAGTGGTCAAGAAAATAAGCCATATGACCAATGATTGCAATTCACAATCACTGATTTACCTTTCTCGTCAACTGTATGACTCAAATGATCACTGGTTATTAGATTGACTTGTAGTCAAAAGTGTCGGAATTTATATGGTGATTAATACCCAAGAAAATCAGCCAAATGATCATTGATCACAATTCACAATCAGTGTTTATTTTCTGGTCAACTGACTGAACCAAACGGTTATTGGACGTTGAGCTACAGCCATAAGTGTAAAAATTTGTAGTGGTCAGAAAAATCAGTTCGATAATCGCTGGTCACAATTAACAATCAGTGATTCAATTTTCTGATTAACTGTCAGGTTCAAATAATCACTGGTTATTACGCTGAGTTGTAGCCAAAAGTGTCAAATTTATATGGTGATTAGTGGTTAGCAAAATCAGCCAGTTCATCACAATTAACAATCAGGTTTAAATCTGCTGGTCAACTAACTGACCCAAATGGTCATTGGACGTTGAGTAATAGCCGTAAGTGGTTAAAAAAATCAGGCTGATAATCACTGATCCCAAGCGACAATCGGTGATTTAATTTCCTGGTTAATTGACCGTCTGCAATGGTCACTAGACGTGGGTATGTAGCAACAAGTATCAAAATTTGGACGGTTATTACCAGTGAACGAGACCGTCTAAGTTACCACATTCACTGTTATACTTTTTTGGTCAACTGTCCGAACAGATCACAGGCTAATATTGGCGCCAAATAATCTTAGAAAAACCATTGTGGTTACCAAAATTAAACCAGTCACTAAAGACAGCTATGCTGCGATATAACACGAGTCCATACAATATTGTACATGTATACTGTATTATTTTTTCGTATCTTCAGACTAAGATGATCTTTTTTAATTTGCAATTATTTATTTTAGCTACATCATATGCGGCAATAGATGCCGCCAAGAGCAGTTGGTAGAAAAGTGCGGCGATCAGGGCAACAAAATTTGCTTGAATTTTACCGTCGAGTGATTGGCAGTTTGAAAAATATAATCACATTTTTCAGCTTTGTATTTTCCGACAGGGAATTTCAATTTCGAGATAATTGTGACGCCATCTAAAATACGCCTCTTTTTTTGTTAACTGAAAATGTCCAGCAAGGGATACGGACAATTTTCCCCCAGTAATTCGCCCCCAGCAATTCGTCTCCCACAATTCGCCCTGAACATTCACCCCTGAGAAATTCGCCCCCAGTAATTGGTCGTAATTCACTATTTTTCAGTTTAAAAATTCAAATTTAAAAAGAATTCCACTTGCTTGTTGGCAGTTAGGTAATGGAATTCCTACACATCCATACACAAAACCTATTACAGATTTTTTCGAGCCGAAATAGCATGTTTATTTATGAATTCTGCATGCAGAGAGCAAGTATTATGTACAAGAAGAAAAAATATACGAAAATGTTCCAAATAAAGGTCCCCAAACAATTTTTATTAATTTTCTTTGAATAATATACGATTTTTCACACGTGCAGTTGATACCATGTCAGTATAAGCCTTTCTTGCTCGTACAGTCAGCAATGCATGCGTTTAAGCAGTAGTTCCCTGGAATTAAAGGTCTATTACCAAGTGAGCGAGTTTCAATTGAGCGATTCTCAAGTGAGCGAATTCCCAATATGGCGATTCAAAATGAGTGATCGAGAATGTAATAACACTTTCATCCTTCTTTACCTAACATTTTTCTTCGTACGTGTTCCTTTTTTTGTTTCGTTTTCTGGGTGTATTGTTAATGTTTTCGTTTATGTATGTTTAAACGTTTTCATCTTTTGTCTCTACTTTTTTCCTTTTCCTTTCTCTCGATCTACTTTTTTCTTTTTTGCTCATGAAACAACACATTACAAGTTATCATTTTAAATAGCCGTAGTCTCCTCTACAATTCTAGTACAGTTCGACATGCTCGAGTCTTTCATCGTTGTAAGTGTGAAAATCTTCATAAAAAACATAAACAAAAGAATGCTGAAACAAACAAAACATCGAGAGAAAGGAAACGTCAACAAAAATGAAGGCATGAAGAATACGTGAAGATAGGTGGAAAAGCATTCAAAAAGACAGAAAACATGAAGACAGTGACAAGAAAGAAGAAACAACATAGTGAAAGCAACAAGAAAGAAGAAAAAAAAGGTGACAAAGAACAAAAAAGAAAAAATCAGGACAGATTGAGAGCAAAAAAATAGGATGAAAAATAATGAAGAAAAATCACAAAGGATAAAATTATGTAGTAAATAGAGCGAAAATAAAATCGAAAGTAAAAGAAAACAGAGGCAAAAGATGAAAACGTAAAAACATTCGTAAACGAAAAGATCAACAATACACACAGAAAACAAAGGAAAAAATACATACAAAGAAACATATAAGGTAAATAAGAAAAATACAAAGAAATTTTTACTACATTCTCGATCGCTCGTTTGGAATCGCCCGATTGGGAATTCGCTCAATTGTGAATCGCTCACATGGAAATCACTCACTTGGGAATTCGCTCACTTGGGAATTCGCTCAATTGGGAATCGCCCACATGGGAATCGCTCACTTGGGAATTTGCTCACTTGGGAATCGCTCACATGGGAATACCCCGAATTAAAGTGGCCGGTTGTTTGTTCCATTTGAAACAAAATGTAAGGCTTCGAGTTAGAAAACAAAGGCTTGCAGCTAAAGTTTAACTGGCTGAAATTGATTAATTTTGACAAATAAAAAATATGTCAAAAATCTCAACACGAGCAATTTACAAATTCATATTTTTTCAACTTTCTTATGATGGCGTCTCAATCTCCAAAAACCATGCCAAATTTAGTCTGATGGCGTGAATTCCCGCGAGAATTTTCGCAGAATTTTAATGTGTAACACGGATATCATAAGCAAAATTGCGAGTCATTTATGTTCTACGATCTGCATTTGTTTTTCCTCTTTTTTGTTCCTTTTTTCGTTTAATTGTCTTTCTTGTATCCCTCTTTTTATCCTTCTTCTTTGTTGTTTAGTTTCTAATTCTATATTTTTTTGATTATTTCTTACACATTATCGTTTTCTTATTTTTTCCTTTATATTTTTCTTCTGTTTTTTATTTTTTTATCCTTTTTATTCCTTTTTTGTTTTTGATACACTGCAAAGTTGTCACTAAAAAGATGGTGAACAACACGATAAAGTCGCATCTCTTAATTGCTCTCCATAGATGCCGATAAAAAGTTACAAGAAATGAAGCTGGAAAAAGAATATATGTATGCAACCAGAAAAGAGAAGAAAAAAGACAATGTAAAAAAAGAAGCAAAACTGTTGACACAGGACGAAGTGAAAAATCATTTTTTCATCAACTTTATGCTTCACATAAAATATGGTTATTTAATAGGTAAAATGTCGGGAAACATATTACATAACATATCATGGAGTTGCTTTTAAATCTAAAATCGGGGTAAGCATACATAGTACCAGGGGCCAATTGTCCTAGAACCGTCCAGCAGAACATGGATCCGGAAGCAAATTGGAATCATAATCTTACTGGTACTCTTAGATCATGTGTGGAATAACGAACTTTATGAGATGCTTACAAATTTTGAAACCAGTACACAACTGGAGAAGCAGTTCAACTGACAAAATTCACAAACGAGCAAATGTTCTGGATACCCTGAAATATGATCGATTGTTTCAATCAATAGTATCTGTATCACAGTAGCAGGAGAGCAGTTATACTTTACGCCAAAAGTTCGGAACTTGGTTTGATTGATGAGGAGCCCATTGCAGAGAATCTAGAGAACTATAATCTGTTTTTGTTAAAATGCTTCCAAATAATGAAAGTAGAAAAGCAAGGAGTATTTCAGAGTTTTGCGATTTTCTGATAAACAATATATCATGCAGGACTGGAAATTTGTGAGCATACTGACCCAACCTTTACCAATTTTTCGAGTGAAAAGTTTTACAGTAAGAACTTTATGTAAACGATTTTGACCACAGTACTTATTTGTGTCACTTTTCTATTTAGGAGCATTTTATAATAAACACACTATAATGCTTTGTCACATAAAAACGAAATAGGAGCCATGTCACATTAACTGAATTGGTGATCAGTCACATTGATGGAAAAAACCCATACCATATCCTGTAGAGAATACAGCTATGCCACTGTAAGTGACATGCTGTGACCCCGTTGAGTGGCTCTCTAATATATTCGTTTTGGGAACCTAACCCAGCTGGTACTACCACAGGAGAACCTATGGTGTACCTCGGCCTTGTCCTAGGGTTCAGCTGTAGAATAATGGACAACGCGGCCGGGTCAAGGGTGGCAATCCTTAGTCCTCATTCACTGAGAATGAGGGACTGTGCCATTCGTGGAATGGCTTACTGTAGGGGACCCCATTGTCAACCTAAATCCCCTAATTGGCTTAAGGGTTCGAGGGCTGTCTCAACTGAGGGTACTCTCAAGGGAAAACTGGCTTAAGGAGGATTCCCACAAATATACCCTCAACAACAATAACCCCAGAGAAGACTCACTAAATCCTCTTCTCAAAGTACTTGGCGCTGGGCGACGGGTTCTCGGGTCAAACGTGGGTCCTGCGGACGGCGGGGAAGGGGGTTCGATAATCTGAAAGTGATTCGGGGTGGAGGGTAGGCAAATGCGAGGCGGCGGGTGACGATATCAAAATGTTCCTCGGGGAGGCGACGGAGGTTCTCAATCAACAGGCGACAGAGTAAACTCCTAAGGTTGGGTTACGGTAACTGGCAACGCAAGGGAGACTGAAGGTGAATATGTAAAATTATTATAGAGGTGGCGGATGCAGGCACAATATGCAAATTATAATAAAAACGATGCAGGCAAACGCAGGAACGCAGGCTGTAAAAGGCAAAAGACGGTTAGGCCCAAAAATGAGTGCAAAATTAACGAAACAAGCCCTTTTAAAGGGCCCTGTAATCTACAGTATGCCTTGGGCGGAGCTGAGACACACCCAAGCTAACTTCTGCAGCGAAATTCGCTGCAGAAGATGCTTATGGTCACATAGACATTTTCCAGTTCACTACATTAAGCATTGGGGCGAGTTTTCACTCTCCATGCTTAACATATGAACATCATCTAGTGAGAATTTCCAACTAGGCATTTCACGTTGCCAAACGTCGCTAGTTTTTACTAATAAGAGGTGCACGTTGTGCTCCAATTACAGCGATGAGCTCAGAGAGCTTATCTTTAACGGAAATTCTGACTAGCGGGTTACATACCGTAGTCTATGTGCGCAACGGAAAAATAACAAATCATAACCAAAATGAAAGTGCAAAGACGAAACACAAAAATTACCCACAGAAAATGCATGTAGAAATTATAAAAACGGAACGCAAAATTAATGCAAGTTACTGTAGAACAAAACGTGGCAAAAAACATAACGAAAAATATGATATGAATCATGTGAGGCTGGGCGAAATTCGTCGGCACGTGACACTTTGTATTAAAAACCATGAAATAAAACCCCTTTTCGAATCAAACAGCGTCTACATCACTGTAACCAGAGAAGTAGCTCAGCTTTAGGACAGAAAGTTTTGGAGAGCAAACGTTCTGGGTCAAAAAATTAAAAATCTGATCATTTTTCGAATCAGACAACATCTGCATCCGAATACACTCCAACTTCAAGACAAAAATTTCGAGACTTGAGCTTAGTCGATGAGAAGGTCCAAGTAAGTTCTTACACGTGATCATTTTTTATAATCAAACAGCACTTGCAGCAGAGTACTGTCACATTAAGTAGAAATTGGGAGCCATGTCACATTAAATGAAGTGGTGATCAGTCACATTAATGGGAAACCCATACCATATCCCATAGGTAATATGGCCATGTCACTGGAAGTGGCATGCTGTGACCCCGTTGGGTGGCTCCATTTGGTTTATCTACTTCGGGAACCCAACCCAGCTGGCACTACCACAGGTAAACCTATGGTGTACCTCGGCCTTGTCCTAGGGTTAATGCTGTAGAATAATGGACAACGTGGCTGGGTCGGGGGTGTCAATCCCTAGTCCTCATTCACCGGAATGGGGGACGGTGCCATTCGAAGAATGGCTTACTGTAGGGGACCGGATTGTTAACCTAAATCCCCTTTTTGGCCCTGACCTTAAGGGTCTGAGGGCTTTCTTAACTGAGGGTACTTCCGAGGGAAAACTAGCTTAGGGGAGACTCCCACAAATATACCCTCAACAACAGTAATCCCTGAGAAGACTTACGACACCTCTTCTCAAATTACTCGGCGCTGGGCGACGGGTTCGGGGTCAAACACGGGGTCCTACGGACGGCGATGTGGGAACGAACTTCGAGCGATTTGGCGTGGGGGTTCGGCGGCTGCTAAACGGCAGGGGGCGATAACGGACATTTCCTCGGCGAGGGGCGACGGGGCTCTACAATATACGGCGATGGGGACGGGTTCCTACGGTCGGGTTACTGTAGGCAATATGTGTATGTGTAGGTCGGGGTACGAATATGTAAATTTATTCGACGTACGGCAAGGCGCAGTTGACAATAATAAAATATAATAAAAATATCGACGACGGCGGATGCGGACGGAAAGCTGAACACGAAAACCAGTTAGGCCCAATCAAGAGAGACAAAAAGACAAAACATGCCCTTTTAAAGGGCTCCATAAACTACAGTATGCCTTGGGGGGAGTTAACACTCCCCCAAGCTAACTTCTGCAGCGGAAATCGTTGCAGAAGATGCCTATGATCACATAGACATTTTCCAGTTCACAACATTAAGCATTGGGGCGAGTTTTCACTCTCCATGCTTAACATAGGAAGGTCACTAGTGAGAATTTCAACTAGTTGTTTCACGTTGTGAAACGTCGCTAGTTTTTACTGATAAGAGGTGCACGTTGTGCTCCAATTACAGCGATGAGCTCGGAGAGCTTATCTCTAATGGAAATTCTTGACTAGCGGGCACATACCGTAGTCTACGTGTGCGATTGAAAATAATAAATCGAAACGGAAATAAAAGTGCGCAAAAGCAACAGAAATAAACATAAAAAGTACACACATAAATTGCATGTAAAAAGTATAAAAACGAAACGCAAAATTGATGTAAATTACTGTAACACAAAACATACCGAAAAACATAATGAAAAATTGTGATGTGAATCACGTGACGTTTGACGAAATCCGTGGGCACAAGACAGGGCGGTCCTTCGAAAAAGGGCGTCCTCGTCCTTGTGAGCGTCTGCGAGGGTCAAACGTTCAGGTGATGGCGGCGGCGAGCGGTCGATGGTTCAGTGGTTTTTCGGTGTGTTCTGGTTTGTGGAATTGTGTCAATGTTGCGTGGAGTTGCTGACGTCGGTTGGAGATGTGTGAAGTTGCTGACATCATTTGATCCCTTCGGTGAAGTTGCCAATTGTCGGTTGATTTGTGAAATCTGAAACGAGACTAAAAGAAAAATTTAGAGGCGGGATATAGGCTATCGCATGGATGCGCCTGCAATGTGAGGCCATACCCTAGTTTAGATGCATTGATCGCTGCTCATTCTCTTCTTTACACTGCTATTCCAGCATGGAATAGGAGTGGGTATCCTGTGAGGGGCACGGCGGTCCTTCGAAAAAGGACGACCCCATCCGTAAGTACAGAAGAGAATAGCTACCTGATTACGGGTCGGCGACCTCGGCATCAAGATGTGGGTCAATGAGATCTTGTGTAAAATCTCGAGTTGTTGATGGGATCAACAAAGGTGCCATCTCGATGACCTGGGAAGTGGGAGGTATCTCCTCTTCTTTTGTAGGCTGAGCAGGTGACACGTAGCGTCTAAGCTGATTGACATGCACAGTATCCTCTTGATCAGTCTCAAGTCGAATGGTGACATAAGGATAGGCCACATTTGTGACAAAGTAGGGGCCATCATAAATGGGTAATAATTAATAATTCCTGCATTCTGATTGGCTGCTTTTCAGTTATTCTCCTTGAGGAGGCCTCCTCGAGCGAAGTATAAATACGCCTTAACTGTATCATTTCAGTCACTGAGTCGATTCAGCCACCATGCATAGTCATAAATATTTATGTATTCAGGATCTGAAATTGATTATAAATAATCTCAGATGAAAGAATTGAAACTAAAAAAATTTATTGAAAAAAAAATTATAGGCTAGTAAATGTTTACTTTAGCTGTAGACGAAGTTTTTTTTCTATAGTCTTTTTTTCTTGAAATGCTTCTAAATAATGAAAGTGGGAAGCAAGTAGTATTTCAGATTCGCACGATTTTCTGGCAAGCAGTATATCATATAGGACTGGAAATTTGTGAGCATACTGGCCTAACCTTTAACAATTTTTTGAATGAAAAATTTAACAGTAAGAATTCTATGAAAACGATCTTGACCACAGTAGTGATTTGTGTCACTTTTCTATTTGTAAGCATTTTATAAAAAACATATTATAGATACTTTTTTCGCGAAAACATAATCTAACGAATGGGCAAAATTTTTCGAATGAAGTATCATATGCTACATGTTCAAAATAATGAATTTAATCAATTGATCTGGTCAGATTTTAGGAGTGGGTAATTAAAACTCAAAAATCAATCATTTTCTCCAAAGAAAAAAGCGGCTGAATAGAGACAGTAGCTGGAAAAAGCCTAAAGAATTTTTCCAGCCAAAAAACGCCCATTTTCCAACTATTTTTTTCCGCCGTCTCTAAATTCAATGTTTGCTTTTAAGATTAGCTATAAAACTTCCCATTTTGTTTTTGTTCTTCAATTTTTCAACATAAAAAACAAAACATTATCAGTGTTTTGTGCTCATCGACTTTTTTCGGGTCATCAGTCCATTATATTGTTTGTGTATCAAAATTTATTATGACCGGAAAAATTTCGGTTGGAATTTTTTGGATTATTGGGATTATAGTAATTTTTGAGCGAGTTGCAGCATCCAGCATCAATTGTGGAAACGCTAGTCAAGCAGTGCAGGCTTTTGTCACTTATAAAATGTTTGGTAAGAAGGAAAAAACCGTTTTGTAGTCTACTGTATTTTTTCGAGCTTGGGAAGTTACAGTAACTGAGATATACGTTAACAGTGAACTGCTGATTTCAGATTTCATACAATTCTCAGCAGAAAATGCGTCATGAAAACAGTGGTTCATGTCTTTCTTCAGATATAGAATTTCAATTTGACCTTCTATTCAGGATTGAGAGAAGTGAAACGATTTGAGCATCATTTCAATTTTTCCATGTTCACCTCATTTCTATGCTTTGCATGAGTTCCTGTATTCTGAATCGACTCAAAAAACTATAACACATTCAATGTAAAATGAGTAGGTTGAATTTGGTACACATTTTTCGCCGAGTGGAAAATCTTATACTATAGAAAAACGCCAAAATCCTCCATGTAAATGCGAAATGGCCAGAACCATTTAAAAAATATGATGCTTATTCACATGGACAGAAAGATTGAGTGCTATTCGAGAAATTCGACCACTTAAAAAGGTTATAGAACTAAATTTTCAGCTGTTCTGTTTGTCTCTGAGAAACGAAAAAATTTTTCTATTGCTTACAGTAACAAGCTTACTGTTAACTTTATTGAACTTGCTTTCATGGGCTCACTGTGTCGACCATTCTAGCTTAACTATTTTTCCTGCAACGAAATTTCAATACTGAGTTGGTAAGCCACAATGTTTTTCGATTACTTAACTTTGAAGGCGGAACCTCAAATTATGAAAATTTCAAAATCGTTTAGTTTGACGAGTATTATTCAGAAAGTTGTGCCATTTGATTTATTCGCCTAAAAATGCGTAAGTTACTGTAAATTGAGATGAACAATATTCTGCATGTTGAAATTCAGACAAACAAAAAATTTTTTTGTACAATCTATTCAAAAAATGTATTTACAGAATCGTATCATTTTGATCAATTGATCGGTGATCACGAAAAACAAGGCCGTATTTTATACGATCAAATAATTTTGGCCGATCAAAAGCGAAACGTCACTTTTTACTTGAACGGCATCAATTTAGAACAAATGACGTCCAAGATTGACGAATTGAATACCGAACAATACATCGACGATAGAGGCAAAACTTCGTTGATCCAAACGATGAAACGGGGTTTCTACAAAAGTTCTTATCATACGAATTTTGCTGATGGATCTATGGTTCACGGGTTGATTTCGGCGGTACAACTGCCCAATAATAGATATTCGGTCGCCGGAATGTTGCTCAAATTCAAGATCAAAGATCAAAAAGGTGAAAAATCAAGTTTTTGAATGTTGTTAAAAATCTTTAGTCAAAAAAATTTCTTGAAAGAATTTTAGAATAATTGTGCATCTTTTACAGAATGTAGAAAAATCAAAATTTGGCCCTTTGGTCATTTTTGTGTTACATCCTGTGAAATTTTTCATTTCGTCTCTTTGTCAATATCTTTCTCATATTGCAGGTTTTCGAAACTTGACCTATGATCAATTGGCTGATTTGTTCAACTATGCCGAATACAAGTCTGCGGATCAATTCCACATGAAATACAAAGAAACTCTTGATGCAATAATTGATGATTATCATATTTGTTTCGGTTGATATGTCAAAAAAGAATCTCACTTTAAAAACAACTCATTAGTTGAAGTTTCTTTCAAGAATCGCTTAAGGAGCACCAGGATTCGAACATTACGAACTGATTACCATAAATCCTCATCTATAAGTTGCGCCCGAATATAAGTCACTCTCGAGTGTCTATCCCCGATTGAGCGATTTCCATGTGAGCGAACTCCCAAGTGGATCGAATTCCCAATGGGGCGATTCCAAACGAGCGATCGAAAATGTCATAACACTTTCTTCAGGTTTTCCTTCTTTACCTAACATTTTTCTTTGTATGTATTTCTTTTTTCTTTCGTTTTCTGGGTGAATTTTTAATGTTTTCGTTTATGTATGTTTCAACGTTTTCATCTTTTGTGTGTACTTTTTCCTTTTCCTTTCTCTTTGTCACGTGCCGCTCAATTCTCCAACGTCACGTGATCCCGATCATGCCGACATTTCGTTATTTTTTCATGTTTCGATTATTACTCGATCATGCCTTTGTTTATTTCATTTTTACACATACATTTTGTGTTCGTTTTTATATTTTCATGCATTTCTATGTTTCGTTTTGTTGTATTTTTATTTCTTTACAAACGCGGGCTACAGTAGGCCCTTTAGCTAAAAACTTCCGCCAGTCGTGCTCCACGAGCACATGGCTATTTTTCGTGCGCTCACGCACCTCTTATCATCAAAATTAGCGTCGTTTTTGTTACGCAAAAACGACTAGCTAAGAAGTTTTAGCTAAAGACGTTCATATGCTTAGCATAGGCACTGCAGCCGGCCTCAGTGCTAAACGCATGTGAATGAAAAAATGTCTATGTGCTCATAGGCATCTTCTGCATCGCGTCTAGCTGCAGAAGTTAGCTTGAGCACCGAGAAACTCCGCCCAAGCTGCAGCTGTAGCCAAACATGTCCTTAAAAGGACATGTTTCTTTAGTTTTTCGCTCATTCTTGGGTTCACCAAGCTTTCGTCCGGTTGTAACTCCGCGTCCGCCGCCCTTCGTCGAATTTGCATATTTTTATTGTACACCTGTGCGTCCGCCGCCTTATTACCAATAAATTTGCATAAATTTACCCGTGTTCACTGCGTCCGCCGCTTACCGCATACAGTACCCCGCTGCCCATCAGTGCCAGGTGTCCGACCGCCCCCGGTTCGTGAAGAAAACATTGGAGTATCGCCTCCGGCTCGTCGCCGCTTGCCGCCGCTCGCCGCTAGGACGTTTTGAGGATCGCATCCCCGCTCCCAGTGCCAGAAGACCGAAAGCATCCAGGGACTTACCGCTCGTTGCGTCGAATCACTGAGAAACAGGACTAGGTGAGTCTTCTCAGGGGATTATTGTTATTTGTGGGGTATTTGTTGGGGAATCCTTCCTAAGTCGGTTTCCCAAGTCCACAGATAAGTAGGGCCTCCACTTCTCAGGTTCGGGCTAAAAAGGGGCTGTCTGGTTCATAACCGGGTCCCACAAATTAGGTCATTTTACGGGTGACCCTGTCCCCGCTCTCACTGAGTAATACTCGGGGATTGTCGCACCTAGCCTGGCCACGTTGTCCATTACCCTAGAGCAAGACCCCAAGGACAACACAAGAGAACCAACTATAGACCTCTCTATAGCCACCATTTGCCAGGTTAGGCCCCAACGCCATTTAGGGAAGCCTGGGGAAAATGCCAGTATCCATCAGGAGTCACAGCCTATTACTCACTGTAATAGGATCAATCTGATATGGTTCACCATCAATGTGACGTCTAAAACACGGTATTACCTGATGAGATACCCAAACCTCCCCAGCTCTCCCAAGTCCACATGTCATACACGTGACATGTAAGGCGAAGCATGTGACATGGCGAGGCTGGAAAATCGACCTTAAGTCTGGCACTCGCCCTTAAGTGCAACAAACTTTACCCTTGGGTCGGAACTACCCCAGGTCGGGTCAACTCCCATTTTAAGTCGGACAAGCCCCTTAAAATCCGGTACTAGCCATCCAATAAGTCAGAGACCCCCCAGATTCGGGTTTACTGCCTAATGGGTCGGGAATGTCCCTTATTTCGGATTACCGCTACTGTAGGTCGGATACCTCCCCTCAAGTCGCGTATTATTACTGTAAGTCGGAATTTTTCCCGTGCCACCGAGAGTTATTACTGTAGGTCGGGAATTTATCCCTTAACATCAAATTTAATTACTGTAAGACGGGATCTGCCCTTACGAGTGATCTAAATGTGATCTATACGTGTAAATAATTACCTCATGCATGTGTATTATCCCCTATGAGTAATAAATTCCCCCCTGAGGCGACTTACTTATCCTCAGCGACGAGTTATTTGTCCCAGAGTTGAGTTATATATCGAGTACTCTGTATTCCTCCTCTGATTAATTCTGTACAGTCTGCATACTTAATCTGTGTTGTAAACTATCTTTTCTGTCTCTATTTCCCTTTTATTCCCCCCCTCCTGTATTTCTGGGTGGTATACTGTAGCCCTCAGGTGGGTGCCATTACAGTACGCCTGTGCCTATTCCCGTACTGTAACTACAGTATACCCATACGCGGGTACTGGTATCACAGCGGTAGGGGTTAACGGCCTCTAGTGACTGTCGGTGGTCCATGACCCCATGATACCGTACACCCTCCATGTATGATTCTGAACGTCATACGTGGCTGCGATCTGTTAATTGTGTACAGTATTTTTGTATGTCGGCAGAAACAGTCGGAATTGCTCACTTTTCCGGCCCCAAAAATTTTACACCTACTGTTTACACAATTAACACGCGTATGTCCAAATCTCGTATTCCCCGTTTTTTGGTTCTCTTTCCTTCCAATTCTTTCCTCAGGTCATCTGAGCGGTGTCAAAAAAAAAAAAAAAAAAAAAAATTTGCTGCCACCGCTACAGTGTGACACCCTTATGTAAGTTTCTCTCTCTTTCTTATTTCTACTTACTGTAAGGTCTGTTCGCCTCTATTCTCGGGTTGTTGCATCTAGACCATGACTCTACGGGTCATGTTCTTTGACGTCAGCAACGATAACGTTACGGGTTGTTGTTGTTGTGTGGTTCAGCCTCACGGATGCAACCACTGACGTCTGCAACAGCCGCTTCACTGCTGTTGCTTTAAGGGGTGGGTAGCCCTCCGGGTCCTACTCCTGACGTCAGCAACCGACATTACGTGTGGTTGCTTAAGTCAACATTCCTGCAGTAAGGACTTCTGACGTCTGCAACAGTTGAAGCCAACTTTGTTGTAACAGGTTAGGCTGGTTCTCTGCACCCCCCACCTGTGACGTCAGCAATGGTGACACACCGTGTCACTATTCGGAGATGTGCAGGTCTCACGGGTCCACATCTGACGTCCACGATGACTGCATCTCATGTCATTGACTTAAGGTATCAGACCCTCGGTTCCACCTTTTGACGTCAGCAACGGCACCATCACGTGATGCTGTATACCGATAGTTGGCTTCAGGGCCCTATTGCTGACGTCAGCAATGACAATGTATCATGTTCTCGCAGTAGGAATTGAGATTACATGATCCTATTCCTGACGTCCGCAACGGTAACATTACGTGCTACTGCAGGGGTTCTGTCGGCCTTAGGCACTCACCCCTGGCGTCTGCAACTGCGAAATGATACTTGAATACTCTTATCCCAGGCACCTGCAGTCAGCACCAAGGTCATGTGTTGGTTCATACCCCTATCTTTTGGCGTCCGCACCAGGTTACTGTCGGCCCTATGAGTATTCCACTTGAGTTGTAGGTGGTCGCTGGGGCATGGTCCTATCACCTACCTCTCTCGTCAAAGGGTTGTGTGTGTCTGGGGGCTGATGCCTGGGAAACATCAGTCCACATATATACACCACCTGAGATGCTCACTAGCCTGCGTACTGATCAGGTTGTCCGCCCGGGTAGCGGCACTGTTGATCAGCACGTGGCTGTCCTCAAGCTTTAACTGCAGGTTTGAACGAGTTACACTCAGCCTCAGCTGGGTCGGTTGTCTGACTCGTGCAGGCAGCAGGCATTTGCAGTCGGTACTGCCTGTGTCTGACGTCTGCAAGGGTTCGGCAATCTTCTTGTAAATTTCTTATCTAATTCACTCATCTTCTTTCATCTCATCGAGCTGTCATACATAGATATTCTTTAGTGTCCCCGCCGTAGTGGTTCCCAAGGGACCGCGGCACAGCCTCCGGTTGGGCCTAGAGTGTATAGGACCCCCTGTCATATTTTATTCACTTGAACGCCCTCGTTAACTGGCTTAGCGATGCCCGCGCTAGAGTCGCCACTGACCCAGAGTCCGCCTCCGCGGTCCACCCCTGTTAGTCATGTAAAGTAATAGGCACCGTTGAGTCGGCCTCAGCGAAGGTATTGAGTACGCCTGGATACATAACTGCGTCCGCCTCAGTTATTTTACACTCATATTCACCCAGTTACACCTTGTACCCGTGATCCCTTAGATGTTTTCGGGTGCGCCCTCAAAACATCCAGAGTAATTCATTTTAACTGACTGAGTGTGTCAGAATAGCACCCTTGGTACCCGTGCTCTTTCTCTCTTCCACTGTGTGACCTGCGAGCCTCATTTCATCTCAGTGATCGGCCAACCCGGCCACCAGCTGTATATAATACTCCTGGAGAGTGTCCGTTCTGTTCGGAATGCGGGCTCCCGTTTCGGACACGGCTGTAAGTTACCTGCGAATGTCGTCCAACACGGAACCTCCTGTATAGTCCATCACACTATGCAGAGATCGCAATCGCTCCTGGCGAGCGAGGCCCGTTGCGTAACTGCGCGACCCCTTTGCGTAACTGGGTTTGTAAATTAGTTTTGTCCCTATTTATTGCTCCCTCCTAAGTTTGCTTTCAGTTGTCCCCGTCCTTTTCACTTTATGCCACTTTATGCGCTACTCCTGGTGAGTAGGATCTTGCCGGCTACAAGTCCGCCTCGCCCCAAGGTTTGTAAACTAGTACAATGGTCGAACCTCCAGGAAAAATCCCTCCTGAGCGGGTTCATCCGTCATCTTATTTCTCGGCAGGAAAAACCGCCTTTTCTCTCCTTTTATATCTGATCTTCTGTCCTCTTCGGCTATTCTAATTGCCGGGTCCAGGCCCCAACTCTACATTTTTGGTCGGGATCGATTCCCCCATATCTCAGGCCATGCCTCTGTCCATCACGGGCAACCAGATAAATTCCCTTCTGCGTCACCCTGATGTACTCTGATCTTACATCTTATAATCCTATTCCATTCTAGCTCCCTTTTCGTGGTTGCTAGTCTTAAGCTAAATCAAGTTTACATCACAAACGCCGTCGCGCACGCGTTTCCCGAATTCACGCGCTCTTCCGCCGCGAATTCAAAAGTAGTACTCACTTTCATTTTACACAATAGAGACACCCCGTCATTCCTGCCGTCTCAGTACCCAGCCTGTACAGACCAGTGAGCGGCTCTCTATCCAATTTGACTTAATTGCTTCACAGGCAAGGACGTCTGTTCTAACCACCTTACGGGAAAACGAACCCTCGGACATGAAGTCGGAAGCTGATCTCCCTTCACAGATCGAGAACAAGGTCCAGGCAGCATTTGAGAATGCTCTTGGACCCCTCAACCAAAAGTTAGAGGCCATGAATGGTCGGAGGCACCCTCCCGTGTCCAGCTTTATGGCCCCTCCCACCTTCTCCGGTGCTTTTGGTGAGTCTATCACTGATTTTATGTCGCATCTTACTCGTTTCTTTACACTCCAGGGTGTAAGCGAAACGGATCATGCGTATAAAATCGCCTTTCTGGAGTCATGCCTCACGGGTCCTGCTCTTGCCTCCTACCGGGACTTTAGCAGCAGCACTCCAATACCTACCCGCTACGAAGAGTTTACGGCTTTTCTACGGAGAGATTTTCGGGTAGGGCGCGACTCTGATCTGCATCAGCAGCTGATCCAAGATCGACTGCAGAAGCCGACAGAGTCCGCGATAGTCTACCTTGAGCACCTCAAGAGACTATCCAGGGTAGCGTATCCAGATCTCGCGACAGACGTCCGAGATTCTATCATCAAACCTATCTTCCTGCGAGGACTGAAGCCGGTCCTCCGAGATAGTATCAAGTTTAGGGAGTTCACGACTCTTGAAGAGACACTCAAGGCAGCCAGTTACGCAGAATCCCAAATCTTTCGGGACGAGATCCGGTACACTGCTCCATCTAACGCCGTTTTCTCTTCAGAACCTAAACACACCGGATATAATCCCGATATGCCTAACAGAAGCGCAAACGGTCGTCAGAGCAACGCTCCAACGTGGTCATCCTCCGCCGATGAGGTTCGCCGCTTGAAACAGGAAATGGCCAGGCTCATGGCCCACGTAGCGAAGCTCACGGCCCAGCAACGTGCACCAGCGCCAATCCAACAGACGCCGCCTCCACAGCCGTCGACACCAAATCAGTCCGCCGGGCGACGCTCGTCGGGAGCACACCTTCAAACGTGCTCCTTCCACGGACTGTGTACACATAGCGATGCCGACTGCCGGGCCCAGCGTCCCACCGGTAACGCTCCCAGTAACAACACCGCTAACGGAGGTCGCTGTTATTTTTGCCGTACACGTGCCCACCCCACGGACCGATGTGATAGGCCATGCCCTCATTGTCGTCAAGTGCGAGTGCACCGATCCACTGCCTGTCCGCAGCGCAATCCGGCAAACTCGGGTGAGAATGTCTACCAAGATACTGGTTATTCTTCCCAGGGGACAAATGTGTATCATCAGAGAAGTGGTTATCACCCTCCTAACGGGATGGGAAACCAATATCGGCAGCCCATACGTCGCAACAACGCCGTTGGGGCTACCGATGGCCCTCCTCATCCAGATCCTCTTGACCTGGATGATGAGGCACTTGCTGAACACCTGACAGATTCTTCACAACAGTGTTATCCTGTCTGCGTAATCAGTATTGGATTTTCAGTGGTCCAAGCAGCCCAGGTACCCGTACCGATAAATGTATCAAACATACCGCTGCCACCACCACCACCAAAGTATGCGATGCCGGTCACTCTGGACCCCTCGACGACACCGCAGTTTGTTGGCCACGCTAACATCCTCGCATCGTATCGCATTCCTAAAATTAAGACTGCCGAGCCAGCTCCAGCCGCGAATACGACGTCTTCGGTGCCACCGGCCCGCATCGTCCCTCCAGGACCACCGCCTTCGATCCCCACGGATTCGGCTACGGAAGTCCTCGACCAGGTCGAGCCCATGAATTTGTCAGGTATACTACCTTCTTCTTCAGGTGATCCTAGAGTAGGAACCAGAAATCTATCTCAGTCCACGACTCTATCGATTTCTTGTTCACAGCGCCATCGCCCGTCCAAGACGCAATGTTGGCCATCTGGTCAGTTGACCTGGCCAAGAAATACCCGCATTTGCCGTGGACCCTGCTCAATGAGCCATTGCATGTCGAAGCGCTCACGGCCGCCGACGTCGTGCTTGCAGCACCTGTCTCGATGCGACTCTTACGACCCGACTTTGCCCGACGGGCACTCCAGTTCATTGCCAATGGGACTATCACAATCTCGCCCGTCGAGAAGTTCTTATTGGACGGGGAGCCATCCTCGCCTTCAGTCGATGCCGTCCGCCGAGCAGTCGAACAGGCCAGTCGGATCCTCCTGCCTGCTGTCGCGGCTACATCACCGGCAGCAGCGCCACCTGTTGCCCCGACATCGCCAACAAAAATGGACATTACTGCTTCCTCGCCCCCGGCCAAGGAACCCGCAAATGATCCTACACCGCCGGCAACAGCCCAAAATACATCGTCGGCAACAGCCCAAGTCAAATCGCCGGCACCAGCCCAAGCGACATCTCCGACCGCTGCGACCAAGTCGCCCGTCGTCGAACACATGGCCGTCGACGAGACCTTACGTCCGGTTAACGAAGATGTCAGCATCGTTGAGGAATCCCCGTTCCCAACGGCAGTCGCCCCACGGTCGCCAAAAATCGGTATCCTCCGGGAAATCCACCCGTGCGGTGGATTGGTCCTCGATTTCCCCGGCCAGGAACCAATCTCGTCCGACAGCGACGAAGAAGAAATCTGACACTGCCCCTCAGGCCAGATTTGTGAAAATGAGTGAACACTTACAAATTACGTTTGTACAGTTGTTTTTGACAATAAAATTGACCTTGGTAGCATCACTGTTTCTAGGGGTGAGTTTGTCAGCACCGGCGGCTCAGTATCAATTTTGCAGTCTCTCAGGGAGCGGACATCCACTTGAGTTACCCCAGCGTGTAGAGTGTAAACCACCGCAATCTTCATGGAGCCAGCGGCGCATGAATGTTACGGTGTATGTCCCTAGTTCAGACCCGATCACAGCCACAGCGTGGAAATGCACATTGCGCTCCCGCAAAGTCTGCACCAACACTGGTTTCTTCGGCTCTAGGGGCATCACTGCAGACGTCTTCACCACTCAGCACTTAGCGCCTGCGGCATGCACGCTAGCACATCGCACTAAGATGTTTGGTTCACAAAAACTTGTCGGCGTTCGCCCTGGCTTTTATAGCACAAACCAAACATTGGAAGTGATGTACGAATGGTGCTGCAGCGACGTCTGCAAGACAGTGACTAACCTCTTCATCGAGGAGGGACAAGTCGCTTCGTGGGACGGCACTACGGCCCTAAGCACCTTAGGCGATGTAGGTGGATGCAGTCCCACTGCAGGCCAGTGCACTACTCTAGATGGGGTCATTGTCTGGCCTGCACAAAACTTCACGGCGCGGTGTCATTATCACCCCAAGGGAAATTACACTGCGTCCATGTCAGGGAACCACGTCATCATCGATGATCTACAGGTTGCCCTCAAGATCCCGGGAAACTCCCGCGTCTTCCAACTGTGCCCAGAACTACGTTCCACCACAGTCCGGACGGATCAGGGTCTTCTCCTTCGCATCCACGGGAGATACAATTTGACCCAAAACTTGTTCAGAACGGCAAAGGACAGCCGTCCCGATCCTGTCAATGCCAAACTGAACTATCTGGCTCAGCAGATCAAGGAGTCGGAAATTAACGGTTTCCGGTTCACGTGGCTTGAGCTTTGCTCTCACGCTCAACGCTATCTTGATCTGACTTGGCAGTTGCTTCGCTTCGACCCCACCCTGGGTGCCTGGGCATTCCTCCAGAGGAATGACCTGATGGCGGAATTCACAGGCGATGCGCTGACAATATGGCCGTGTCAGAAGGTCAACGCCACCTACGTTTACCACTCGTACTGGGTGGGGAACGTTTGCTACAAGTACTTACCTGTACAGGTTGGCGGCACCATCTACTTCGCCACCCCCGGTGGTCCGGATCTCATTAAATCTAGCCCAATTGTGCCGTGTCATCACCACTTTACCGGGATTTTCCGAAATCGCTCGGGCTGGTTTACTGAGTCTGGCGCGGTCCATGTGAGCCACATCCCACTGGAACTCTTCTGGAAGCAGCGTTTCAACATCACTCACTTTGAGGCACCAGCGCTCTTCCATGACCAGTTGGCGATGACCCCTTCAAACTTTGCCTTCTTTAAACAGTACGTTTACAAGACTGAGCAAATTGAAGCGGTACTTAACCGGCTGGTAAACTTTACCGCTGGTCTATCCCTGCAACCAGACGCCATTTACCAGGCCTTTGCAGGGGTAGGAACCGACATCAAGGCCTCTCTGGAAGGTGTCGGTTTGGCAGCAAACCATGTTATTACGGGTCAACAACACACCCTCGCCCAGGGCTTGCATGCTGTCCTGAGCGGGCCGGTCCAGTTGATCTTTAACATCGTAATTACCCTGACCGTGCTGATCAGTGTCGGATACCTTGCCTATCTTGGTGTATCCTATTATCTCAGTTACCGTCTGCGGAGCAAACAGGTCAGGTTTGTTAGCCGTTTCTCCCCGTTGGGTCTTTACCGCAAAGTCCAACGCTGGATCGGTTTTCACTACGTGCAAAACGATGTGCCATCCCAGCTTGACCGAATCACACCATGTTTCGTCGTGCTGCTGGATACCAAGGAAACTCCTGCTTTCCTTGACACGGGTTGCCCCCGCACTATCATTAGCCAATGCCATCATAAGGCCTTGGCTAAAGAAAGTCCGAAGGCGGTCATGGCGTTCCAGCAACATCACGACTTTAACCCATTGATGAGCATCAATGGTAAAGCCATTCATACCATCCTCTCGGGACCATATGAAATCATGTTGCCCGGAAACCGCCAGTTGAACACACGGATCGATATACATCTCCATGTGTGCAAGACTACGTCTCCCTTCTGGGCACCTGTTGACCTCATACTCGGACTGGACTTCTTAGAACAGTTCAAGAACATTATGTTTGACTACCAACGTAATGTTTGTCGGCTGGACGCGGTAGAATTACCCCTCCTGCTGACCACGCCGGAGATTGACCAGATCGACCCCTGGTGGGAGAACACCCGTGCTCTCTCGCGAAACTCACACAGGTCGGGATCACGATTGTGGTCCAGGGCTTCGTCCATCTCTCGGCCACACTCACGGGCCTCCTCAGTCGCCTCATCACGTGGGTCAACTAGGGGATCCCGGGCCTCTTCCAGACGGGCAAGTCATCATCTGTCGACCTTGCACGGGTCTGGTTGCTCTCGACCTCCGCCTGGAACCTCTCCAGTTACGCTAGAGAAGGGCCGATACCGTGAGCCAAGTGATTCAGATGCTCCGACATCACCCGTGCCAAACGCGCCTCCGCTATCGGACACCGAGGTTGAATCACTAGGAGCTACTCAGAGTCCGAAGGATCACTCAGACCACGTACTAACGGTGCAGGATGAGTCCACCCTTCTGAACGACCCGGAACCCTCCGTCGGATACGCTCTAGTAGGTCTACTACGTCGTACGGGACTGCCAATTCCAAAGCGGTCCGGTAAGACCAAACACACTAGTGGTGCCACCACACCTGATTCCGGTCATGTGGTCTCTGCTTTTTACCCAAATGATATTCGGACACCCCATATCAAAGTTCTCCTCAACAACTGGGTAGAAGCAAAGGCACTGGTCGACACAGGAGCTGTTTTCTCACTCCTGGACCACAAGTTAGCGGCCCAGCTGCCCAACTTGTCACTCTCACCAACCAGGGCTCGCCCTATCGCAGCCAATGGGTCCCCGATCCCACTGCTAGGAGCAGCCTACATCACGGTTACAGTGGCTGACGTCTCTGAACGGATTCAGGTCCAAATACAAGAGAACTGTTCAGCTGAACTGGTCCTTGGAACAAACTTCCTCGGCCGGTTCAATTGTGTCAGCTTGAACTGGGAGAAGTCCTTCCTCCAGTTCAAAGAAAGTAGAATCCCCTGTGACGGTCTCATCCACAGCCCACCTTCTGCCCGCGGCGCCTTGCCCCTGAAGGACTTGGTAATTCTAGAGCCTCGCTCCCTGACACGATTCACTGTCCCTGTCCCACCAATCTATAGGAACGTACCTGAGGTGGCCTTCTTTCCGAAGCACCTCACCGGGTCTCAAAGACACGTATATTTTGCTGGAAGCGTGAGTACCGTGACCAATGGACACATACCACTTCAGGTAGTTAACCCGAGTACTCACTCCGTGGTTCTCTACCCGCACACGACCATCGGTCATGTGCAGATGCATAGTGAGCCCTCACGGGAATCACCGGTCGACTCAGACACCGTCCTCGATCGTCAGTGGGTCGAGGCCAATGCTGTAATCTCACCGGACATCTCCCCTCGGGACCGGGCAGCCTTACTCGATCAGCTGGTTGCATACACCGACCTTTATGCTCTTGATGAAAAGGACACAGGTTCCACTGATCTCATCCAGCACGAAATCAGCACGGGCGATGCCCGCCCAGTCCGCCGATTCCCTTACCGGTCCTCACCTAAGGAAAAGGATCTCATCATGCAGGAGGTCAAGGCGCTCCAGGAGAAAGGTATTATTCGGCCGAGCACGTCACCGTGGGCTACTAATACTGTCCTGGTGCGCAAGAAAAACGGTTCTCACCGTATGTGTGTTGACTTTCGTGGTCTTAACGAGGTCACGAAAAAGGATGTCTACCCTCTCCCACGGATCGATGACATCCTCGACACACTCAAGGGTATGAAGTATTTGACTACCCTTGACCAGGCTAACGCTTATTGGTCAATCCCGATTGCCGAGGCGGATAAGGAGAAGACGGCTTTTAATACGCCTATTGGACTTTACGAATTCAATTATTTGCCTTTCGGTTTATGCAACGCGCCAGGGACATTTCAACGCCTTATGGACCTCCTCCTTACTGGAATCCAATGGCGCACGGTTCTGACTTATCTCGACGACATTTTGGTGTTCGGGAACTCTCACACCCAAATGCTTGAGCGCCTGGCAGATGTGTTCGCCCGTCTTCGCCGGGGTGGAATGAAGCTCAGACTGAGCAAGTGCAAATTCTCGCACTCAGAGGTAGAGTACCTAGGCTATCGCATCTCACAGAGCGGCCTAGAACCTGACCAAGCCAAGCTGGCCGCCGTCCAAAACCTACCCATTCCACAAAACACCAAAGACATCAAGTCCTTCCTAGGCCTCGTGTCTTACTACAGGCGTTTCATCCCTGGTTGTGCCCGGCTCAGCGAGCCACTCACCAAGCTCTTACGGAAGGAAACTACTTTCCAGTGGTCAAAACCTCAGCAGGAGGCGTTCGATGAACCCCGCCGCCTGCTGACCAACCCTCCTATCCTGCGCCATCCGGACTTTTCGAAATCCTTTATCCTTCAAACTGATGCGAGTATTTCAGGGATAGGAGCGGTTCTCAGCCAGTTAGACGAACATGGATACGACCATCCTGTCGCGTACACCAGCCGAGGGTTAACAGCGGCCGAGAAAAACTATTCCATTACAGAACTGGAAACTCTCGCTGTTGTCCATTTCGTCAAGCACTTTCGACCATACCTCTTCCAGCATGAGGTGGTCGTTCAGACTGACCATACCGCGGTCAAAGCAGTGTTGGAGAAGCCTAACCCCTCTGCTCGGATCGCTCGGTGGGGACTCGCGCTCGCCGAATTCAAACTGACAATTCCGCCGCGAAAAGGTCAGTCTAATGGTAATGCTGATGCATTATGACGCCTGCCGGATCCTAACTCCCTCACCGGTCAGAGTATTGATGATACTCCCCTCTACAGACCTGAGGGGCATGTTATGATGATCACCGATGGTGCGCAGCACCTGGCGAGATCAAGAACCTTGACCGATGGTGTGCAGCACCTGGCGCGTTCAAGTAATTCAGCACCGATCACTGTTGGCGCGGAGCGCCTGGTACGATCAGAGTCTTATGCCGAGATATCGGTTGGTGCGCAGCACCCCGACCTTTTCGCTGCTCAGCTGGAGGATCCGGACTTAGCCGACATCATTCGCTCCCTTAAGCCTCTGGGCGACCAGAATGATGTGCGCGGCTACCATCTGTTGGATAACGTTCTTCAGAAATGGACAGGCGAGTCCAATAAGATTGTCATACCCAGATCCATGGTTACTACCATTATCCGGGCTCATCATGATGACATCTTAGCTGGACACTTTGGTGCTAAACGTACTGCACGGCTCATTGCTCGCAGATACCACTGGCCTTCCCTCAGTCGGGATGTCAAGTCCTTCTGTCAGCGGTGTGATCTTTGCCAACGGAATAAGCCCGCTCGACAGAAAACCACTGCGACCCTGAAACCTATCACCATCACGGGACCGTCTCATCGGGTAGGTGTCGACTGTATGGGACCAATGACCACTAGCGAAGCTGGAAACCGTTTCATCGTAGTCTTTATCGACTACTTTACGAAATGGGTCGAGGCTTTTGCTACTCCGGACATCACTGCGCACACCATAGCCCGGCTGTTTGTAACGCAAATTGTCTGTTGGCACGGGGCACCGCAGATTCTTCAATCAGATCGTGGCACTGATTTCACATCAAAACTGATGACTGAGATCACTGCGATCTGCGCAACGAAGAAAATCCACTCTACCGCCTATCATCTAATGACCAACGGCGAGGTGGAGAGAGCTAATCAAACGCTAGCCACACGGCTACGTATGTATGTTCACCAAGGACATACCGATTGGGATGAACACCTACCATACGCTGTGTTTGCCGTCAATATCAGCATGAATGAGTCAACAGGGTACTCGCCCTTTGAACTCATGTACGGTCGCACACCCATGCTCCCTGTTGATGCCGCGCTCTCATTCAACCCTCCGGCCCATATCATTAATGTTTCCTCATATGATATGGAGGTCAAACGTCATTTCACGAATGCGTTAACCTTAATCCAGAGTCGGATTGAGAAAGCACAGGAAGCCTATGCACGGTCGTACGACCGGAAGGCACATGATGTCTCGTACAAAGTAGGGGACCAGGTGCTCAAACTGCGCACCTCCAGCAAACGTGGGCTCACTCCTAAATTGCTGCCCATCTACGATGGTCCCTACCTTGTAACAAGTGTGGCATATCCCAATGTCACACTTCGTCTCGAGATGGATCAGGAAGACACTGTACATGTCAACCAGCTTCGACTTTACGTGTCCCCTGAACAACCGAGTGAAGCAGAGGATACACCTCCCACTTCACAGGCAACAGGTTCGGCACCCTTATTGTATCCCTCAATAAGCCGGGACTTTACACCGAACCTGATTGACCCACATCTTGATGCAGAGGTCCCCGACCCTTAACTCAAGATGCACTCTCTTCATTGTCCCCGCTTACGGACAAGGACGTCCTTTTTCGAAGGACCGCCGTGCCCCTCACGAAGTGTCCACTCTTGTCCACGCTGGATCTTAGTGGATAGAAGAGAGCGTTCAGCAACCGCGTCACGCCTTAGGCGCATCCACACGCGATAGCCTACACTTCACTGGGTACATCCCCTGCGATAGCCGGACAATCTGTACCTCACTGGGCGCATCCTCTGCGATAGCCTACATCTTGCCCTGAAAATTTTTTCTTTTCTGTGTTCCAGACTTTCGCACAGGATATTCAATGTCGGCAACTTCACGCATCAACAACCTCCAGTTACCATACCGCCGAACGGATTACGATCAAAGAAGGCTCTATCCGCCGACAACCCAACGGACCTATTCGACCACTTCCGCCGTCACACCTTGGAATGACATACGACCACGGACACGCCGCACCAAACCTCACTACTAACCACTGCAAGGACGAGGACGCCCTTTTTCGGATGACCGCCGTGTCACGTGCCGCTCAATTCTCCAACGTCACGTGATCCCGATCATGCCGACATTTCGTTATTTTTTCATGTTTCGATTATTACTCGATCATGCCTTTGTTTATTTCATTTTTACACATACATTTTGTGTTCGTTTTTATATTTTCATGCATTTCTATGTTTCGTTTTGTTGTATTTTTATTTCTTTACAAACGCGGGCTACAGTAGGCCCTTTAGCTAAAAACTTCCGCCAGTCGTGCTCCACGAGCACATGGCTATTTTTGGTGTGCTCACGCACCTCTTATCATCAAAATTAGCGTCGTTTTTGTTACGCAAAAACGACTAGCTAAGAAGTTTTAGCTAAAGACGTTCATATGCTTAGCATAGGCACTGCAGCCGGCCTCAGTGCTAAACGCATGTGAATGAAAAAATGTCTATGTGCTCATAGGCATCTTCTGCATCGCGTCTAGCTGCAGAAGTTAGCTTGAGCGCCGAGAAACTCCGCCCAAGCTGCAGCTGTAGCCAAACATGTCCTTAAAAGGACATGTTTCTTTAGTTTTTCGCTCATTCTTGGGTTCACCAAGCTTTCGTCCGGTTGTAACTCCGCGTCCGCCGCCCTTCGTCGAATTTGCATATTTTAATTGTACACCTGTGCGTCCGCCGCCTTATTACCAATAAATTTGCATAAATTTACCCGTGTTCACTGCGTCCGCCGCTTACCGCATACAGTACCCCGCTGCCCATCAGTGCCAGGTGTCCGACCGCCCCCGGTTCGTGAAGAAAACGTTGGAGTATCGCCTCCCGATCGTCGCCGCTCGCCGCCGCTCGCCGCTAGGACGTTTTGAGGATCGCATCCCCGCTCCCAGTGCCAGAAGACCGAAAGCATCCAGGGACTTGCCGCTCGTTGCGTCGAATCACTGAGAAACAGGACTAGGTGAGTCTTCTCAGGGGATTATTGTTATTTGTGGGGTATTTGTTGGGGAATCCTTCCTAAGTCGGTTTCCCAAGTCCACAGATAAGTAGGGCCTCCACTTCTCAGGTTCGGGCTAAAAAGGGGCTGTCTGGTTCATAACCGGGTCCCACAAATTAGGTCATTTTACGGGTGACCCTGTCCCCGCTCTCACTGAGTAATACTCGGGGATTGTCGCACCTAGCCTGGCCGCGTTGTCCATTACCCTACAGCAAGACCCCAAGGACAACACAAGAGAACCAACTATAGACCTCTCTATAGCCACCATTTGCCAGGTTAGGCCCCAACGCCATTTAGGGAAGCCTGGGGAAAATGCCAGTATCCATCAGGAGTCACAGCCTATTACTCACTGTAATAGGATCAATCTGATATGGTTCACCATCAATGTGACGTCTAAAACACGGTATTACCTGATGAGATACCCAAACCTCCCCAGCTCTCCCAAGTCCACATGTCATACACGTGACATGTAAGGCGAAGCATGTGACATCTTGATCTACTTTTTTCTTTTTTGCTCATGAAACAACACATTACAAGTTATCATTTTAAATAGCCGTAGTCTCCTCTACGATTCTAGTACAGTTCGACACGTGTGAAAATCTTCATAAAAAACATAAACAAAAAATGCTGAAACAAACAAAACATCAAGAGATAGGAAACGTCAGCGAAAATGAAGACATTAAGAGTAAGTGAGAATGGGTGGAAAAGCATTAAAAAAGAAAGAAAACATGAAGACAGTGACAAGAAAGAAGAAGCAACACAGAGAAAGCAGCAAGAAAGAAGGAAAAAATGTGGAAAAGAACAAAAAAAATCAGGAGAGATTGAAAGCAAAAAACTAGGATGAAAAATAATGTCGAAAAATCACAAAGGATAAAATTATGTAGTAAATAAAATTTTCATAAAAATTCACATCGATATCAGAATAAAAAATAAGCGGAGCAAAATCTAGTAATCTCTTCAAATTTGGAAATAATTTTATTTGCAACACAGCCAAAAACAAGGCTGAATAAGAACCTTTGTTTGCCAACTATATCGAGCACATTCATTTTCTTATCAGTGCTATACGTACGTCATTACAGAATTTCTAAACATTTGCTTGGAATAGATGCATAGTGTCAACCTCATCTCTAAACAGCAGATATTGACAGCCTCACATACAGTAACCTGAATTTCAAGTTTTGAGCCACGTCAAACATCTGGCGATTCGTGCCAAAATGTGTGACAACCAGCCTCCACCAGATCGAAATGGAGGACCAAATAGGCCATGCGCCAAAACTTACACCCCGGTCAATCTCCACTTTTCCATTCTAAGGATACTTTTTTTTGGTAAAAAGCTATTTTGAGAGAATCTGTTCTGATACATCGCTGTATTGAGTCTCGCTATATCGAGTTTTGCTGCTCAGGAAAAGGCACAACGTGTACAGTTAACAAGACGTTTTCTGACTCTTAATAATAAATCATCATACGAAATGAATCTCAATTTATGCATTCAATAGTAAATACGCAACTAATAAATTAATAAATTAGTAACAAATCAACATAAAAATATACATGCAAATCTGGCCAATCACACGTCCAGAGCTTTAGGGTGATGCGTCTTTCTTGTTTACCCGACCCGACTGCACGAGGTATTATATGCATGCAAGGCACATAATCATAAAACACATTGCAATCGATGTACAGGTATACTGATGATCCGTAAGGCAAGCAGGTTGAAAATGTCGGCCGAAAAAATTGAGCAATCGAAAGATGTCGTGGCGAATAGATACACAAATTATTTCTTTATAAGTTTTTGTAATAGATAAATTTTTAAAGTTTTCTTTCAAACTAGATTGGGCGATACGTTCGCCGACCGCCTATTGTCGCTGGCGGCCGCCGACGGCGTACTAGTCGACGACGATGAAGCGTACTCCGATTCGACTACGGATACGGGCGATATAGCTGCCACCGCCCTGGCTGATTCTTCATTGGCCGAATCCACGTAACGACGGTTGGCCATTTCGAGCCGAAGTGTCGCTTCGGCGTTTTCGTCGACGACGCTGCTGCTTTCGACGTTTACGTTCTTGTCGTCGGCGGCGGCGCACATCGACGCCGAATCCGCAACGCACATCGACGACGGATCGTATAGATATTGCGCCGAAATGGCGTTGAACGCGCTAGGCGGATAGCCGCCGACGTTTTGGCTTTGTAACATCGACGACCCGTAATACGACGACGAAGGTTGTTGGCCGGCGGCGTAATAAGCCGTCGACGCGGACGTCATCATTATCTGTTCTTCGGAGGCTGGAATGCTGATCCACGCGCTGCTGGCACCATCGGCAGCCGCGGACAATGGGCCGAAATTGTTGTAGAAAGTTAAATCGTGTTGGGGCACGATTTGTAGGATTGGTGATGGGTAAGTTTGTTGTTGTTGATTACTGTATTGTTGCACGTAAGGTTTGATGGGGTAGGAGGCGCCGATGTATGAAGAGCTCTGATCGATAGGTTCGGCAAGGGTCGTCGTAGGGACTATCATCGGGGAAGAGTCTGAAATGAGAATACCAAACAATCATACGTATCGTATCATGTACAAATAAAATGGAGGTCTGTTCTGTGCTACAATTTTATTTATTTTGTCTTTCTTTTTTCCTCTTTTGTTCAATCCAGACATAATTTAGACCTGAAGCTTGTTTATAAACACTAACGATTCAGTCATAATATGTCTACGGGCGGTGCCGAAAACCCCGTCCATAAAAAACTGCATAATATACAAAAATGTAAGCTTCAATTTAATACAAACCTTATATCGACTCGTTCTACGATGACTGTTAAATTAAATTTCTTTAACCAGGAGTTAAGCCGCAACTTAGCTCATACCTGTAATTGGGGGTACCCCCAACTTGACCAACTCTATACCCAACCCCCCAAACTTGGAAAAATTAGGAAAAAGTGTCTTTTTGGCCTTTTTTCGACCCCCTTCCAACTGGTCGAACCTGCTACAGGTATGGCTTAGCTACAACCTAGAGTAATGTTATAACATAGAGAATTAAGCTGAAGCTTAAGCTGCTGCCAAGCCGTAGCATAGGTTTGACGAAGCCAGTCCTTGGCATATATTTCATCTCAGGAACAACAAAAAAGCCATTTAATGGCAAATATCAAAAGAGTATCACAGATTTACACTGATACAGGCTCAGACAGCCCCACGGGAAGAGATATGAGGGGGGTATTACCGCCACAAAATTGATCACTGGTTGCCTAATTTTGAGACACACTGAAGCGTTTAGTGAACATTTAGCTACACTACCCCGCAAACTTTCAACCTTACCCCTATCTACTCCGCAAACTTACTTACCACTACTTATAATCCATGAAACTTTACAAAAATCCATAATTGCGTTTTCAGCAACGATTACGTAGATAATCATCAGGTCCTAAGCAGAGCACCCCATGGGAGGGGGGTATTACCGTCTTAGATTTGGAAATTCATTTACTAGCCCCATAAAAATAGCTCACTATAGCAAAAAATTTTGGTAGACCTCATCCTCTCCCCAGCAGGTTATAGTAATTCGAGAAAAATTGCACAATGTGTGATTCTGAGGAATTACTCACTGACACATTTACTGAGCAAATGATAATGGGAAAATATGCAACTTCTGTGCCATATAGCGATTTTTAGGAAAGGATATCTGCACATTAATATATACTACTTGTAGGAAATCATTATAAATATAATTGCGAGATGAAATAATGACTTATGTATATGTGATTAATCAAAAAATCGCCCCTTGGGAAGAAAAATATTACGTTCTTAAAATTCTTCCTCTTCATGCTCTCCTTTCCTTTTCCCCGCTTCTGCGTTGAGTCTTCTGTGCGCTTATGGTTACCCAAGCTATGGCATACTTTCCTGCTATGAGTTGAAACATGTGAGGTCTGTTGACGTGGATCAGGAGCAGGCTTTTTTTTAGTCATTTTAGGAGCCTGGGCCCCTAAAAGTTCGGAAATGGCTCCTAAAATTTTAGGTCTAGGAGCCATTTTGGCTCGTAAAATTTTGACATATTCATTTATATTATAGTGAATTGTAGCTGTTTTCATTCAATTTTAGATTTGAAGTGTTTTACAGGCTCTAAAATCATAAAACATCAAAAATTTTCCGGCGCTTCGCGCCGAATCTTATATAATTTTTTTAATTAGTCTATTCACTGTTTCTCTACAAATCAAACTTTCTGGAAAAAAATTCTCGACGAAGGGAAAAAACATGGGGGTTCGACATGGAAAAGGTGAATTTAGGTGCATTTGGTGCAAAAGAATTCTGGTGATCGAAATCTCAATTTTTCCATTTTTGTTACTATTACTTTAAATATGGAGCCGAGTTTGAATTCGTGATTATAATGGAATGGAGGTGATTTTCATAAATTTCAAGTTGAATTTGAGCTTGTCAAATTAGTGAAAGTATGAACATATTTTTTAGTCTGTAAAATGATATAATACATGTTTTCGAACCTTGTATGTTTATCGAATAAGTTATCCTTAAATTGATTTTCCAGCATTTAGATTGTCAAAATCTGAAAAAAAATCGTTGCATAGCGCCGGAAAGATATAGGAAACAACAGAACAATGAGAACAGAAGCTGCAATTTCAAAACCCTATACTTTTGAGTCGGAAGGAAATGAACTCAAGTGCAATCTTGGATGAAGATTTGTGCAAAATTAAACGAAATATCGCGTTTTTTGCATAAAAATTTTTCTTTGCACAAAGATTTCTCGGTCGATGTTTGTACGTGTGGAAATATGCCTGTAACTGAAAACGCTAGGTGGAAATCAAATTTTGAACAGTGATTTTTTAAAACTCGTATCAACTGATTGAATATCTACATAATTTAATTATATAGTACGTTCTACAGTGTGTTACAAGCACGCTTTTCAATATTCTTCAATTAAAAATTTTTGGCTCCCAAAATTTTAATTTGGCCCCTAAAAATTTAGGCCTAGGAGCAATTTGGCTCCTGGTTTTCAAACCAAAAAAAAGCCTGATCAGGAGTGGTACTTGGTTTCAAACTCGTAGTTTATAGTCTAATGGGATTAATAATACTAAAGCCACATTCAGCATCGGGACTTTGAATTGGAAGCACTGTTCCAAGCCTAATCAGTGATGGAATAAGCCCATACTGCTGACGATGCTGGTTCAAATAATGTTTCCAAACGTATGTTGTGCCCGATTCTTGAAA
Organism: Romanomermis culicivorax; assembly: GCA_963922205.1. Lineage (NCBI taxonomy): Eukaryota > Metazoa > Nematoda > Enoplea > Mermithida > Mermithidae > Romanomermis > Romanomermis culicivorax. The sequence goes on along the minus strand of CAWUHX010000008.1, from coordinate 1,086,297 downwards.
TGTGCAGGAATCAGTTGGCACGACAGTCTTCAAAGAGTGACTATTCTGTGCGTATAATTAGTACATTCAAGTTGCATGATTGGGAGCTGGAAAATGGAGTTGAAATAGTAGATGTTTTTTGACTGAAAAAACAAGTAAGAAAAAAGTAGGGGCATTATTCATTTTTTAAAGCTCTATGTGGTGAGAGTATTACACCACCCCCTCCATCGCAAAAAAGTTGGGAGCAAAAAAAAGGTCACAGCATATTTCAAGTACTACCCTTAAAATTTACGATTTTACCCCTACCTAAATTTACGACCTTGGGGACCTCTGGTCCTAAGTATTGACTATCGAATGCATGTTTCGACCTTGAGCTTGTTAAAATCGAGTGTGAACAGAGTTTCCATTATTCACCAATTTTACACAAATTTTAGTGTAAAAAGGGTGAAAAATGAATAGTTCAAGTTTACACTGCTATGGGATATTAAATGTTCTCTAACCATAGATGCACATGGGAAGGGTAGGGGCGGGTTAGCCTTTTACCTGAGACCCTGACCACCCACCTCTGGCCCAAAAAACCTCGTCAAACTCTCCGCCCTGAGCTTTTTCCAAGACAGTTTTTTTGATGATTTTTGTGCATATTTTGTATAAAAAACAAGCTTACAGAACTTTTTCTTGGTTTTTTGCTCGTTCACCCCCTATCCCCTGGATGAAAAGTCCAAGGACACTCCCATCTGGAAAATTCTTGCCGTGCACGTCTGTCTCTAACACGTATTATTTAGGAGTTTTTGCTCGAAGACCATACATGTATGACGGCACAGAAATTTGGAGTTAACAGCCCTAATTATTTTATAAATGTTCACAACTGAATCAAAACTCTTCAGAATACTTTGAAACTTCGTTGTAGTATGTTTCTCAGTATGCTCTTCCACCCCCTTGAACTTTTTTCAGGATATTCTCCAAAAATTTTACATCAAACTTGCTGGTCATGTGCTTAAATAGAACTGAACTATATTTTGAATTGAAATCATATTTATTTTATGTTGAATGATATTAATTATATAATATTCGATCGCAAAATATATTTTTGAAAAATTTACTAACGTAAAAAACGTATGAAAATCCAATAAGATGGAAATTCTGCTAGGGGGTCAGCCAGCGTTCTCTAGAGGTCAAGTCCCTTCGCAAAGCCCCCTCATGGACTCTTATGTTGGAGACCCCAGTAACGGTTAATTCGAGTCTTCAAAATCCAAGATTCAAGTTTTGACATTCCGGGCTATTGGAAAAGCTTGCCTCCAGTTGTTCTGTAATAAAGTTTATCCCTAGGACTGGTGATTCTCCAACCAAAACGGCAGCTTCATACCTGAGTGGCTTGGAATGGCTGACGCAGATCTTTCAACACTGGTGATTGAGGTTTCACGAAGTCTCTTGCTCCAGAAAGACAGAAATCAGATTGATGTTTCTCACGGTCCAAAAATATTGAATCTTTTTTCTTTTCTTTCCTTGAGAAATTCTTTTTGCAGAGCTGTAGTCAGCGTGACATCCTCACAACTGCCGCTTGCCAATGGTGGGACACTCCGGGACAGTCCTTAAGGCTTCATCCGGGGATTCTAGTGCCGGATATCGCTGGATCTTGGTTCAAATTCGTGCCTTCTAAGAGATCCGACCTCTGCTTACATTGACCTATGATAAGTTGACAATTCATAATATCTGAAAATGAGATACTCCGGGCAGTTTTACACGCTGAGTATTGCGGCAGCATTGATTATGCATAGAGGCTTTATTTAGCATAGATAGCAGCATCCTAAAGTTTGGAGTTTTGACGTTTTTTAGCATTTTTTGTTTCGAAATATGGTCAAATGTTCATTACATGCATTAAACCATTCTCCATTTGTAGGTATGAAAATTTTTTTAAATCATGTACATAACACTTTTCATGCAGTTTTAAAGTGTCAAAAAGGAAGTCGGAATGAACCGAAAAAGTCATTTGGGGCTCTTTTCGAAAACCTTGACATAGGATACCGCAGAATTTTTTCGTTATTTCTGTAGCCATTAATGTTCAACATACATGGTTTCAAAATTTCAATCAAATTTTCGTACCGTTTGAACGGCGAAAGTTGATACAAAAATGCTGGTTAATTCCATTAAATATGCCATTAGTGGGGGACAAGAAACACTGAAAACGTTCAGATTAGAAGTATAAAAAGCTATGATGTGGGTTGAATCGTTGATACTATACTTTCATGTTTATGTTTAGACATACATGTAACGGGGCCCCGAGGTCTGGGGGGGGGGTCGGGTGACTTTTTCTGGGCCGGTGGTCAGTAATTTCCTAAATTTTGGGGGGAAGGGTCTCCCAAGGAAAAAAATTGATTTTTTTCACTGAAAAGGTCCGAAAATAGTAATTTCCTTTCAAACAAACCAAAAGATTATAGTTATGGTGCGAAGCGCCGAGAAAATCCACATTTTTGACCAGACAACCCCCTACCTAAAGTCCTAAAATTTTATCACTGGGTGCCTAATTCTGAGACAAAATGTGTTGTTTAGTGGAAATTTAGCTACACTGCCCTCACAAACTTTCAACTTTACCCCTACCTGGAAAATCTGGCCTTGGGGACGTAGGTTCTTGACCATCAAAAAATTGACATTTTTCATCAAAAAATTGACACTTTTCTGTATTTTTCCGACGAAAAGTATCCGTGTGCCAACGGCTACCAAATGCATAGCCATAGGATTAGAAAATCCAGGGGGCGGTCGCCCAATAGCTAGCCACATGGTCGACGATTTATGGGGGGTGGGGCTTCCCATCCCTTAGCATTTCCCCCAATCACATGTATGTGTTCAGAATGTTTGTGATACAGAATGTCTCGCAAAAGATGATTCTTCTCTTCGTTAATTTGATTGAAAAAAAATTCGAAGCTGAAGGTTTGGTTTTACAAAATAAATATCTACCTGATTCTGACCTATGTTATAAACTGTGAGAAAGTGGTCTACAATTGGAGGCACATTGTTATCAATCATTCAATGTCAGCCGGATGAAATAAAATAGAATGATTTTGATTTTCAGGTACTACAATTAATTTTCAAATTATCATAGCCTAAGTCGACCTTATCAGAAAGCATGTCTTATGCACATAGCAACCTACCCGAATAAAGATCTAGATTTCTATTGGCCTTGGAACGCTTGCTGCTCACGGTTGATGATGAACTTTTCGCACCGCAATTGGACTTAGACGTCAGGCCAACTGGACAGGAAATATTGTTGTTTCGCGACAAAGAGGGAACGACAGTGACGCCATTCGACACCGCCAATTGGCCGCTGCCATTGCCCCCGCCGACGACGGATTTTTGTTTCCGTTTCCTGGTCTGGATGCCTTCTTTGCGCATATTGGGTGGTCGTTCAACCTGTAGAATTAAAAAAAAAATTTTATAACACATATGCCAAAATCCATATGGTCAGTGCGACAGAAGAAAAATAACGCTTGGTGAAGGACTCGAACCCTAGATCTTCTCCATATAAAGCAGATGCACTAGCCATGCAGTGTATACAGATTACGCAACGTTATGAACAGCTGAATGCATCACTTCGACACTCTACCATTGGACGGTCACCAGTGTCATATGCCCAAATCCATATGCCCAGCATGTCAAAAAAATAAAGGTTGGTGATGGCCAAGAACCATCGACGTTCTGCATACAAGGCAGACATGATACCTATACTGCACTAACCGAGCCACCTGGATGGGTTTGGAAATAGCGATTGTGGTACTGGTTGGAGTGTGCAGGGTAGGTGGAGAAAGAAAGGCCCTGGTTGGTCAGCAATGTCATATGTGGAAAACCGCTTGGCTAGCATGTCAGAAAAATATTGCTCGGTGAGAAGCTCTAACCTTCTATCATCAGCCTGAGAGGCGGACGCACTACCTACTGTGCTAACTGATCCACCTAGACAGTTCGAAGTTGTCGTTGCAGCGGCAGTATTATTTGTGTGGCAGGATAACAGCCAGATGCGCCACTAAAACATGAACTTTAGTCTCGCACTTATCATTCTTGATCTGGAAATCGGTCAACTCTAATAAAGTTTCATAGAATATGTCAAAACGACCAAACATTTAGCACATGATTTAAACAATCTTTTTCAGCATCGATAGAATTATGTATAATATCCGAAATATTCGAGCGGTCATTAGATGCCTGAAAATTGGCAGTTCTGCATGATTTCAAGCACGTTTTGGATATAAAAAGGAAAATGCTTCAAATCCACAGCAAGCTGTTTCGGATTGTTTTAGAATGTAAAGCCATTTTTCCCAGAGTTTTATTTATAGGCTTAATAAATCCATTCGACACCTCAAAGTTTAAAATTCTCATAACCGTGGGAAATTCTTCGCCCCACATAGCAGAACATTTTAAAGACTTTTACGGTCGTAAAATCTAGAAATTATTTTCAGAAAAAGGAGAACTGGAACAGGGGCTCCAGCTATACATGAACTATACATGCAGAACACAGGCTGACCCACCAGAATTTCAATTGTTTGAGATTTCTATACCACGAAATGAGCAGCAAATTTTTTGCCGAATGGTACCCAACAAGTTATGTATAAGATAAATATAATTTTTAAATGATTCTTGAAAATTTCATATACCAAAATGTTGAAAATTATTAAGAAAAAAATTAATTTTTTCTTCGAACTGAAAGGGCACACTGACAAACGTCTAATCTTTCGAAAACAATTTGGGCCTTCCTCCCTTCCCCAAAAAGATTCTATGCTTTACACGTATGGTACTAATAGATTTCCGGAAATTTTTGCTGGCGCATTGTTCGAGTATAGTCGTGTTTTCGCTTCATTACACATCATTCTTCATTCACCCATATAAAGCTCATTTATTCGCATATTTCTCACAGTCGCCACAAATAAGTTTAGACCTAATTTGCAAATTCAAAATTTTTCAACAACCATATCTCCATTGTATATCACGATGTAACCAAGCAACAGAATTTTTTTCCCAAGTTGCACTTTGCGACCTGGTTTTTGCAAAAATAACCCTGATGATTGATTTGAATAATGACTGATCTAATTGTTCTGTGATTGCCCTTGTTATTCTGTGTTTGATTGAAAATGTATTCAAAATGATTGATCTGTTATGTGAGCTTCTACTGTGATTTTGAAGAGTGTTTTTGAATAAATTTGTTGAAAAAAGCATTGTTTTCAATTTCCCACATTCGCTGACAAACCTTTTAGTTTTGGCTTGTTGAAATTCGGATTGGTGTGTAAAATTTTGACGATAGAAGCCAATTGGCATGTCGAGAAAAAATGAAAAAACCGTTTTGCACAGTAAAAATTAAATGAGTAAAAGCTTCGATTCGTAATTTTAATTACAGTATTATTGTTTGTCATTATTCAATTTAGAAACATTTTGTAAAAACCAGAGTATAGTGCAGCATAGATGCCAGAAACAACAGCTCATATTATTTTTGCAAAAATTTTCAACTTAATTGGGTTGGAATCGACCCAATTCTAGATTTCTACCAGCTGATCTACAATCAATCAATAATTAGTCCTTTTCTATGACCAAATACGGAGTTTTGACTCGCATCATGTTTTCACATAAATCGAAAGAAAAGATAATTTTCTAAGTAAAGATTTTAACCCAGGTTAGCAACAGATGCTGCATGGATGTGAACTCGAATTCTAATCTTTAACTTCACACGATGAATCTTGCTCTAGCTCTGAATTCTGAAATTTCGATTGTCAATTTCATTGAAAAATTGAAACAAAAAATTGAATTTTCGAATTCAGATTAAAAATTTAAAAAAATGTTGTATTCGACATTCATTGAATCGACAGAATGAACTTTTTTGAAAGGTTCAATTCTGATTAATCTATTAGGGACTAGATCAGATATTCATTCTGTTCGATATATAAAACATTATGAATGCAGTTTCGGTCCATTTAAAATCTAGTATAGTGCACAAACTTTTGGTGCAGACAAAGATATGAAAGATGATCCGATCAAACAAAGGAAAACGTTGAACTCATTTCTTAAAAATATTCAAACAGCTAAAATGACATATATGATTAGTGAAGAATAAAATTATCGGACATTTCCAGGTCTTTCAAGCACTATAACTTTAATTATATCAATGCTTTTTGTGACAATATTTAGTTTATTAAACCACGTAATAAGCATTATTCAAACTAACATTACTGTAAAATAAACAGAAGCAACTTTTTGATAATGTTTATTACGGCTCAAATGTCATGTTTTTGAGAGAATCTAACAATTTTCTAAACCTTTAAATACTTTTTGATTCGAATCGATTCCAAAGCTGAATGGCCACTGAATTTCATTGCAATAAAATTTTTTATGAAATTTTTAGAAAGTGCCTGTATGCAGGTCGTATTATGACTAAACAATTTACAGAAAAAAGACGGTTCAAAAAATTTTAAATATGCAAATTAGGCTCAAACTTAAGCTCAGGATATAGCGTTCTTGTAGCAGTGAGAAAAATTCCATTAAATGCGGATGGAAGGGTGGGTGAAAACGCAACTGTCCTCGCGCAGAACAGCGTCCACTATTTTCGAAAATGAATTCGATCGAGACACACTGTTTCAGGTCCCAGCTTTCTGAGAATATCTTGAGATTGTTTGGCAGTTCCAAAACCTGTCAAAAACATGAGTCCACGAAAATAACTAATTCACTAAGAGTTGAATTTGAAAACTTTTCAGGGAAGCCGTCAAGGAATAATCCACGACAAAAATGAAGTAAGTCAGTACATTTCGGATTGTCATGAAATCTTGGATATGACCGGAACTTCCTTCTGGGAGGGTGCGTTTTTACGTCACATAACTAATGCACTAACCTTATGCAATTTGTAGTAAAGCCCACAAGCGTTACAAACCGGTTCGCCATCGCCGTTCCGGCGCCAAAGGGTCGTGGTCGTCGTCTGGCAATTGTGGCACTGGAGGCCCTGGCGCTTGCTCGTGTTGGCCTTGAATTGGGGAAAATGATCTAGCATGTGAACATGTGGAGGAGAATTCAGGGTGTTGGATCTCATCCAGGAAGTGTTTGACCTGACTTTGATCCAAGCCATACGTGTAACGGGGCCCTGAGGTCTGTCGGGGGTTGGGCGACTTTTTTGGGGCTGGGGTCACCAATTGTCGAAATTATAGAGGGAGGGGTCTCTATAGGAAAAAAATTGATTTTTTCACCAAAAAAATCCGAAAAAACGGTTAAAAAAATTGTAATTTCAGTCTGAAGAACTGTAAAAATGTATTCATGGTGCGAAGCGCCGAGAAAATTGACATTTTTCATTTTTTTTCGTTCAAAAACTGACATTTTTCATCAAAAAATTAACATTTTTCAGTATTTTTCCAACCAAAAATATGGGATCCCTATGACAACCAAATGTCTAGCCATAGGATTAGAAAATCCTGAGGGTTCACCCAATGGCTAGCCATATGGCCGACAGTTTCAGGGCGAGTTCCTATAGCACTTCCCCATTTATACGTACGATCCAAATCAAATAGAGACTATTCACGTCAGAAGAATTTTTTGATTGCCAAATATAGAAAATTGGGCACTAATTGATAGATCTCGTTGAGATGTATTCAATGACATGTTTTAGAATAGTTATCTCTATTCTTAACGAGGTTATGATGGTTAAACTTTCTCAAAAATTTAATTTTTCTTGCTTTCGATTCCTAGGTGTGACCCTCCGACACTTGACTTGAACTCTGAAAACCTACAGAACCAACCCACGATGACGTCAGATTATTCTGAAATTGCTAAAGCTCACCGCTTTCTTCGATGTCGGGCATTTCAGGACAGATGCCGAAATCAGTCGACCACCGCCGCCGCTTGACATCTCGGCTCCGACATCTCGCGACAATGCTGAACCGTATTTGCCCACCGCCGACGTCGATTTGGTAAACTTGGAGCCGATACCCGCACCGTGGCTTCTGGTGGTCGGCACACCGCCGGCGGCGACGAATTCCGGAGGCGGCGCAGCAACATTCGTCGCCGTCATCGTCGAAACTGCGACGGCGACGTCGTCGACGCCATACAACGACGAAACGGCCGCCGTCGGCCGGGCCATCATTTGCGCGACGGACGCCCGTTGGCAACAGGCGCTGCAAAGGTAATGGCCGCCGGCGTCTTGGCGCCAAGCGTCAGGGTCCAAGCCAGTGGATGAGGCGCAAGTGGCGGTGCTCGGAGGATCGATGTCGATTTTGCCGCAAGCGACGCATTCCTTGCTGACTATGTTGGACGACGGAGGGAGGCTATCGAGATCGACGGGCGATTGATTAATGGTCGTATTCGAGTTGGCGAAAAAAAGGGATTGGTGCAAAGGGTCTGAAAAAAATTAAACTGTGAAGGATGATTCTAAAATGATACGAATTTTTCATGATTTTCTCGCTATAATTACGACAGAAATAATCGTTCTTGTTCGATAAAACATTTGTCGATGCTGCTGACTGTACATGCACATAGTGCAGGGTATGTAAGGTAAGCCCTCCTGCCTGAGACCCTGGCCACCCACCTGGCCCTAAAAAATCGTCAGACATTCCCCCTGAAATTTTTCCATGACAGCTTCTCTGATGATTTTATGCACATTTCGTATGAAAAACATGCTTGTGGAACTTTTTTGTTTTTTTGCTCGCCCCCATCGCCCCCAGGCCAGCAAAATATCTGAGGACCCTTCCTCCTGGAAAATTTTTGCCGTGCATGTCTGATGCAGATAAAGCTTACTGTCGCAAAAATAAAAAGATCACGATCTTTGCGTTGATCTAACCAATGTTTTCAAAATGCCAGTGTCAGAGGAGTCTGAGCAGATCAGGGTCTTTTGATGACTGAAAACTTTTTGGAATCGTTCCCCGTTCCCACATATTATATTTGACTTTCAGCTATCAGAACCTAAAAACTCAATAGTCCGAAATGAGAAGGTTCATTTGAAAAGATTCGACACCTTCGAATTTGATGCGAGAATTTTTGGAGGGTTACAAGGAAAAATTTCCTAGCTTTGCTCCGCCCATTATGTTTCTGCATATTGGGCTCTTTATGGGCCGATTCCTAGGTCATGACTTGCAGGAGGAGGACACGATATTTGCCATCTCAAAAACCTGACGAAAAATGAAAAATTAAATAACTTTCTGAAATTACTGCATTTATGGGTGGAAAACACGCTTTTTTGTGAAATTTCGATTTCCAAATTCAAAATATCGCCTGATCGGTGGCGGTTCCCTCATCGCAGCAGAATCCTGGCTGATCCTCCCTAAAGCATTTTTATTTTTTTGGAATTTGTATACCATGAAATCAGAGGTCCCCTAGGTCAAATTTTTCAGGTAGGGGTAAAGTTGAAAATTTGCGGGAGTAGTGTAGCTAAACATACCTGTAATTGGGAAGGGTTGGGGGGGGCCCACACCTAGTGAGAACCGATGGCCAAAAATTTGCCATCGGTTGATGGCGATGCATCGGCTGTAACATGTATAGAATGCAACCTGAAGTTGCTACACTGTAATAAATTTAAAATTATTATGAATTATTCACCAAGTTCTACTGATATTTTCAATATTCAATAATTGACAACATTTTATTCATCCAATTTGTCATTAACAAAGGCATCTGTTATACTACCTTTACTTTCATTGCTGAGTTCACTAGAAGCTTCTTCAACTTCAGCCTGTTTTTCCAGTTTGCACTATTGAATCCAATCTCAGCAATAAACGGGATCTTTTTCCACTTCTAGCATCTTTTGCTTTTTAAAATGATCATTCACAAGCTACTGACCCAATTGGAGCTGATAAAAACTTCATGGCAAGCTGAAGAAATTTTTTTCATAATGAAACTTATTTTCAACAGCACACTATTTTGACTCACATTAGCTAATTCTGGTTTTGTTGCAGCATTTTTCTTCCATTATTCTAGTAATCTATTCTAAAACAATGGCTTTTGCTTGTTCAAATGTTGACATTGCATATTTTTCGGGCTACAGGTCATCTTCAGATAAACTTGCAATGGCCAAATAAATAGTGCCTGAAATTGGTCAGTTTTGTGTAAATGCTTGAATTTTCTACATTAGTATTAATTGTGGCTTACTGAGAAAGTTTGGAGAATGAGATTGAAGATTCATTCAAAGTTTTGAACCATATTTTCAGAAAAGCATTGATTTTGTTGTTTTTGATCGACAACCATTATAACTAAAGCTAGTTCAGCTTTGTCTTCTGCTTGAGGATCACAGAAAGCCTAAATTATTTAATTTTGATTTGTGTGATCAATATGTATTATATTTCAAATTTCAATCCATCCTTTTTAAATCGAGGATCTAGTAAAGATGCCAAAGCATAAAGTCTATTGTCTTCAATGGGTTTAAAGTGAGCTCGATTATCATTTCTATAAAAATATTGACTCATTTTTCCCGACAATTCCTCCTTCAATGAACCCAATCCAGCAAAGTTGAAATATGGATTGAGTGGCGTAAAATTCTTAATCTACGATTCTTTAATTTATGTTTTTCAAAAAAATTTCGCCACAAAATCTAGCTTACTTTTCTTCAGCTATTTCTTTTAGATTTTACGTTTTTAGATTCATAGGTTTTTACAGTTTCGGAAAAGATTTTAACAAATTTACAAGCTGGCAAAACATAATTATCTAAGGTGTGGATACATTATACATGTATTAAAGTATATTCTTACTGCCGTAGCTAAAATATCCCATTCAAAGCTTGTCAAATGCTTGCTATTTAGTTCATTAATGGTAACACAGGGCAAATATGCCAGACATCAAAACAACCATTTTCACAAGAAAATAATGTATTTACTAAAGTAACTGTAAAATATATATGTGAACAATCTGTTTTTAAGCATAAACACCTGCAATCACTGTAACAAAAAGTTGCCAAACAATCGGCCATCGACCGATTATTTGGCAAAACATCGGCCGATGGCAGAAATACCCGATGCATCGGTCCATCATTACCCACACCTCCAACTTGGTCGAACCCTATACCCAAATGTTGGGACCCTCACCTCCAACTCAACCCTATATCCAACCCCCCAAAACTAGGAAAAATTAGGAAAAAAGTGAATTTTTGGGTTTTTTTTGGGAAAATTTTCGAAATTTTTTCGACTTTTTAGGGTCATTTCGACCCCCCTCCCCAAAATTTTGGAAATTTCGGGATCCCACCCAAAAATTTTCGGTTTACCCCCCTCTGAACTGGTCGGACCTCTTACAAGTACGTAGATAAATGTCCACTAAACACGTCATTTTGTCTTGAAATTATGCAAATGCAACCAGTGATCAACTTTAAGGACTTTAGGTAGGGGCAGGGCCGTGCACAAGGTGGGGGACGGGGGGCGCCCCCCCCCCTCATTGAAGCCGCGTGCAAACAGTGTATCGCGTAAAATCAACATTCTCTGGGGCTATTCAGTAAAAAAAAATTTAGCCCTCCCCCCCCCCATGAAAAAATTCTGCGCACGGCCCTGGGTAGGGGTAATACCCCCATCATACCGCTCCCTATGGGCAGTCTGCATTAAATTTAGAAGTAAATTTTTCTCAAGTAAATGCTGCAAACAAGTGTACTAAGGCTTAACGGGCCATGGGGTCAATTGCCCTACGCCTGTTGTCCCATGATTCTATGACCTCCGGGGAAAATTTTTAGAAGGCTCCACAAGAGGTGAAAATATTAAAAAACCAGGTAAAACAAGTGACGAAACAATATAATTATGCCTAATATCACAAAATACATTAACATCATTTATTGGGTAGCGCCTGGTGGGCGCTACCCAATAAATCTCGAAGTGATTTTCTACAAGACCTCGTCTAATAATATTACAAGATTTGGGTGTAAAGGAATGTAAAAGCCCACATCTGATGTAAAAAAACTTTAAAAATCTGATAACATGAGTGTCGAAACTATCTGAGAACTCCTAAGCTCGAAAAAACTGATAAACAACAGAGTTTATGTTGTGTGTGTTAGGCTTTTGGCATGGGGTTTGTATTACATAGACTACAGGTTATTGTAGCAGGACTGGCACAATCGAACGTTTATTTACTGCAGGGTTGTTTGAGATAAGGAATTTAAGGGTGTGTGTGAGATGACAGAATCATAGAACCGAAAATGATGGGGAATTGTAATAGGTATTCGAACTTGGATTGTTATACTGTAGTCGACTAGAAATGGTATTCGACAAAACAATGAGAAAGAACGATTCTAAGTTGTATATCGGTTGAAATTGACGTTTCTATATTCCCCATGAACCCAAAAGACGATTAGACCAATTTGGGGTTTCTAATTTATTGAGGATAGAAATATGTAAAACATACAAATAGCTTTATAGACGAAATATAAGAAGACAATAGAATACGCAGAATAATTACGTAAAACGAGAAGAAAATATTCGAAAGGGCAGAAAGTAGAGGCGGAAAGATGGGATAGGGAAAGGGAAGGATAGTGGTCGGTCGGAAAAAATGAGAAAAGGGAAGAGTGTGAAAATCGACCGAAAAATGAACAAGAACTGCGGTTTATATATGAAAAAAAGATAAATAAAAACTATCATAAAAAATAGTCATGTGATGCAATGAAAGCTAGTAATTTGGCTAGATAGAATAGTGAAAGAAAGAAACTGGACGATTATGATTCAGAAAATATAATGATGAAAGAGTAGAATTAAGAAAGAAGAATGTTTTTAGGAAGTTCTAGGCATGAAAATATTTGACAGGATGAATAGAAATGATAAGACGAAAAAGTATAGAAGTATGATAAAAACAAAAGGAATAAAGAGGAAATAATAAAAATGGATGCAAAACGATCGGAGAACTGAGACTGTAAATGGAGTGAAGAGAACCAGAGAAACTACAGTAACGGCCACTTACAGTAATTTCAGGATTCTCACATGTATACCTAAAAAAGCGTCGAAATCTACTTTCTAAACTTTCTGCTCCTATTTGGAAAGTTTCGCAAGTGAAAAGTGTAATCTAGTAGGCCCGTATTTAGAGGGGGAAGAGGGGAATTCCACCCCCCTAAAATTTTTTTATAATAAAGTTTTTAGCAATATCATTGTACTTTACATCACAATTTCCAAATTAAACTATTTATTTACATACTTTCCGTCGAACATAGAATTTAGCCACTAATCTAACCACACATTAACTAAGTGAAGGTAAGTCGTCTCTACTTCAAGAATGATTTTCTTTTTATTCAGTAAATTCTAAAAAAATTTGGGAAAATTCCCCCCCCCTTTAAAAATCCTGGATACGGGTATGTAATCTAACAGGGTAAACATAGGTCGAAAATCGAATAAAAGAAGCATCGAAGATGTCCGATGCTACCGTAACTCCAAAAACTAGCCCTTCGATCTAAGGCTTTCAACGCACTGTTTTTCCCCAAATCGTGCTTTTTGAGGAAAAAATTCGGAAATAGGGAAAAATATTTTTACCCATTTGGGGAAAGAAATGTTTGGTGGTCGTATGTAGAAAAGATGCATTTTGGAAGGTATAAACCTCAAAATTTTCCGACGCTTCGCGCCAATTATAACATTGATAATCATTATTCTTCATTATCTAGCACAGGCGCGGCTTTAAGCTTGTCTATCTTCACCCATCATTTAATCCTTAATAGTTTTCATCATGTTTTACTTGGTAATCTTCAACATTTGATCTTGATATACTCAATAAAATCCGCATTTTTAATTAACACATTTTTTGAGAAAGACCAACACGTTAACTTTTTTCAATTTTCTGAAGCGATTCTTCCTTGCTTAACATAAAGTGAAGTCAAAAGCTTCATGGAAGTAGTTTTCGGAAATTTCACTCTTCTTACTCAGATTTTTTGCGCACATTCATAAAATTTTACCAATAAATTACTGGATTGAGAATTTTTCGAATAAAAAAGATCTAAAAATTACCATTTTTAACAGGAAATTCAAATCTACGGTAAATTGATTATCCAGCGTCATAAAATGTCAATGCACAGAAAAAGAAACTCTTTTTTGCGCTTCCATCAAAGAGGACTTAACAGTTAATTTCTAGTGTAATTCAGAGTCATTATGCTCTTTTATAGATTGCTGGAAAATTTCTTCCACAATGTTTGTAAATTAGACTTCTAACCCCAAAATTTCGCCCCCTAATTTTGATGAATTAACGGCTCTAAAAACATCAGAAGGTTTGAAAAGGTTCAAGAACACTTAAATAATGCGTCTACGAGCATTTTTAAGCGGAAAAACGACTTGGGGAAGAAATTTTGACCCCTTCTCCATTAAGGGAAAATGCCGACGGGGAAAAAACAGTGCTTTGAGGCACTTTTCCACAGAGACGCATTCGCCACCGTGAAATAGATCAATTTTTTTTGGCCATATCCTTTTGTGCTGAAAATTCCATTATATGCTTTATTTATGCATTTTTGAGCTTTTCTGAATATATTCATGCTTCTGCAGTCAGTAATTTATAAAAAATTGAGAAAAAACTAAAAATTTTGATTTAAGGGTCAAATTATAAAGAATTCATCAAATATCATAGTAAAGAAAGTTAACAAAAAATCAAAGCCAGCCAGGAAAACCTAAATTGTATACAAATTCGATGGCTGACATAGCGTAATTAGTTAAAATGAAGAATCATAGACTGCATATGAATCATTCTTGTTGGAAGATCAAACTTTTATAGACTGATTTCATGATTTAAAATTTAACTTTTTCCGGCCCAGATGTTAATGCTTGCTCAATATGTATGCGGATATTTTCAACCTGCTAACCAGCAAAAAAATGGGCTCGAAGTCAAGGATGTTTCATAAATTTGGGCGAAACAACAAAATTCGTGAATAGACTTTCGGCGCGAAGCACCAGCATTTTTTAGATTTTTGATACTAGAACGCTTAAAAATAAATCTTTTCGACATTTATTTTTTTGATTGTGGAATAATTTCGCATTCAATTTATTTAATCATTTTTCATCGTTGGACAAAACAAAATGCAAAAAGTCATTTGAAAGCATGTCACTTAATTTTTAAAATCAGATAAGAAACCAAAAATTTGAATTATTCAACCAGCAGCAGTATCTCTCACTGGCCCAAACTGACGGTGTTTCAATCATTTGCTGAATGCCGAAAAAAATTATGTTCACCAAGGTAAAAAATTTGTAAAGACCGCGGAGAAATTTAGAAAAAATCGAAAAAGTCTTCATTTTCGTAACAAACAAAGATAAACTGATTAAACCACGAGATAAGATAAGTCATTTTAAATAACTACTTGATGATAGTTACTAAGTAAATTAGACATGCTTAAGGTCGCCCTTGAGCTGGACTAAGGCAAGCAATGATCAAAATAATCATTACCGGCGCGAAGCGCCGGAAAAGTATGGGGTTTTGACCAAGCCCGTATTAAGAGGGGGAAGGGGAGAACGAGTATATTTTGGCTGAAACTCTGAAACCAAACTTTTTCAAGTAGTTTGACACTTGAGAAAGCCAACCAGTACATTTTCAAAGCGCGGAATGGCCCGTACAGAAAAATTTTACCTATACATAAATATTCGAACCTGGTCCACCAGCCTATGGACTTAATGCAAGTACCACTACACAATTTCCCCAGAAAGTATCAACACTATATTCCTTTAAGACCCTTGATACTATTTAAACTAACAACTTCATTTGGAAGAGCCTCAACAGTGCTGCGCCCTGCTGTACCCTAAGCCAAAGCCTAGGGAAAATTTTAAAGGAAAAATAAATTACTACTCACTATCACAGAAATCGATGAAAATCGAAATTATTAAAAAACTAAACTGAAATTAGATTTCCAAATTCGTTGAATTTCGACAAAAAAGGGTAATATTTCCAACATGGTCCGAAAATTTGCGTAATATATATAAAAGTCTGAAAATAGTTGCATGTGAATCTTATGGCAAAATACCCTGCAGAATTTGAACCGGTCGTTCAAATTACGTCATTTTTTCTTTCCGCGCTTCCATTTTACCTGTACTAATTAAAAAATAACTATTTATGGTATAAACGGTAGGTAATTCATTCGCGCCCAAAATGAATTTTACCCGAAGGGAGGAATTCCCCCTAAATTTTTTACATTTCTTCGGTATTTTTAAAGATTTTCTCCAAAATCCACAGCGTTTACGATTAAACTGATATTACAAATGTTAAACTTAACTTAAATTATGAATTTTAGAATAAAATTATCAGCAATATTATTGTACTTATACAAATCACAATTCCCAAATTAAATTATTATATTACAAATTAGATTATTATATTACAAATTAAATTATCATATAACATACAAAATAGGTCGTCTATATTGCAAAAATGATTTTCTTTTTATTCAGTAAATTCTAAAAAAATAATAAAAATAATGGAAATTTAAAAAATTTAAATCGTCGTCTATCTTTCATGCACAGTTGAACCTACTTTTCACTCAAACAATGAAAATTCCAACTTTTTCCTTATATATTTTTCCAAAGGACGTCCTTTAAAAAAATTTCTGTACTACAGGTATGATAAACATTACAGTTGCGAAAAACAAGCTCTGGCGCAGCTTAAAATGCTGGCCGAAAGCCTGCTTTCCCTTCAATCCGCTAGTAAAGTTGCACCAAAAGTGAAAATACAAAAGAATAAGAGAAAGAAGATAAAAAAGAAACAAGATGAAAAAATAGAATGAAAAAATAAAAATAAAAGT
Source organism: Romanomermis culicivorax (assembly GCA_963922205.1). Lineage (NCBI taxonomy): Eukaryota > Metazoa > Nematoda > Enoplea > Mermithida > Mermithidae > Romanomermis > Romanomermis culicivorax. The sequence continues at coordinate 1,069,652 of CAWUHX010000008.1, read as the reverse complement.
AGCTGCGCCCGAAGGGTGCAGCTGAAGCTGCTGTAGTGACAAGGACTATGTGAGATGTGTGCAGATTTTATGCAAATCAGTTCCTGAATGCCATGAGCGCCTAGATTTTCGAACTGATCTGGATAGCTGGCATCTCGAGGAGCCCGAAAATGCCAATTTGGACCATAATTGGGAAGAAAAATGTAGCAAAAAATTGTCAGAATTTGAAAATTTTTCGAAAAATTTTTTTTCAAGTTTTTCTTTGGAACTACTACTACTTTCCGACCATTTTTTCAAAAAATTTTTCTTAGTTTTTAATCTGAAAGGCGTGTTTTGGAAAAACGACCGTGATTACCATATTCGAAATTCCTGCCAACATTTTTCCCCATGTTGCACATTGCAACCTGGCCTGTGCGAAAAAAACCTGCTTTGACTGCAATGATTTGATTTAGTTCAAAACATTCCATCATCAACTCTATTGGTCGAAAAATGTAGATTAAAGCTTCTTATCAGCAAGTCTAGGCCTAAACCAAAGCTAGAATATTTGTCAGAATGGAATTCAAAAAGTCGATCAACTTTTCCGATCAATCAAATCGATGCTGCTAGCATACCTGTAATTGGGGGGAGTGCTATGGGAACCCCCCACCCCCAGAAATCGTCGAGCATATGGCTAGCCATTGGGCGACCCCCCCCCCAGGATTTTCCAATCCTATGGCTAGCCATATGGTAGCCGTAGGAACCTCCATACTTTTAGTCGGAAAAATACTGAAAAATGTCACTTTTTTCAAGAAAAATGTCAATTTTTGAACAAAAAATTGCCAAAAACGTCAATTTTCTCGGCGCTTCGCGCCATAAGAACATTTTTCATAATTTTTTTAGACAAAAGTTTCTTCTTTTTTAACCATTTTTCGGACTTTTTTCATGAAAAAATCGAATTATTTTTCCTTCAAAGACCACTCCCCCCAAAATTTTGGGAATTACTGACCCCCGGCCCGAAAAAAGTGCTCCAACCCCCCGCAGACCTCGGTTACATGTATGGGGCCCCCCCAACTTGGCCAACCATATACCCAACCCCCCCCGGTTTGGAAAAAATTAAAAAAGTTTGCAAAAAAGTGTATGCTTTTTGGCCTTTTTTGGGAAAAATTTTGACTTTTTTCGACCCCCGTCCCCCCAAATTTCGGATTTACCCAACTCCAACTGGTCGGACCTCTTACAGGTATAGCTGCTAGCCACTGTTTTTTTCCACGAACTTTTTTCCACAAATGTGCAAAGAGGTCAAATCTTTTTTCCACATGTGGAAAACATACCTGTAAGTGGTCCGACCAGTTGGGGGGGGGGGGTAAATCCGAAATTTGAGGGGGAGGGGATCGAAAAAGTCGAAATTTTTCCCAAAAAAGGCCAAAAAGCATACACTTTTTTGCAAACTTTTTTAATTTTTTTCAAACTGAGGGGGGGGGGGTTGGGTATATGGTTGTCCAAGTTGGGGGAGGTCCCCCCCCCAATTACAGGTATGGTGGAAAATTTTTTTTTTTCGTTTTAAAATCCTCGTTTTTTTCGCTTGGAAATGTTCATACAGTGTTGTTTTTGAGCTTGGGTTTCAATTCATTAATAATTTTTTATAATATTCAAGTGCGCGGTTCGAAAAGTCATTCTAGTTAGTGCTTATAGGTTCTAACTATCAACATATTATGGATAAATGTTTGATTCTGTATCGTTTATTGACGAATTTGATGAAAACTAACATTTTTCTCGGTCATTTTCCCAAAAATTTTTTGCGATCTTCATAAAAATTTTGACTTTCATGTGATTAAAGCATTTTTAGTGTAGAAATTACTGAGTCGCTTCCCTAATTTTCGAATTTTAGTTTGTCCGACTGAAAATTTATTAAATTCAGTGAGAAATCGAACCTTCTGTCTGGGAAATGAAAGGTGGAAAGATTCATTTTCCAGCGTTCTTGAATATTGAAATCCAGAAAGAATTTTCGGTGCTACGCACCGAACACATTACTTTAGTCCAGTCATATTAGTCTTTTTACTTTCTCTCCAAAACTCAGAAAATTGGGTTTTAAACGTATAAAACTGACGCGGATCGAATGAAATACTAGGAAACTAGTTTGCGATAGTTTTTCCGATTAATTTGAGCAAATTTATCGATTTTGGACTGAGCAACCAAACATTCATCTGTGCAACCAAAATTTTTCGTCAAGTTGCACATTGCAACCCGGCCTGTGCAAAAAAAACCTGGCTGCTAGCTGGAGAGCACCGTTTTTTTCTCCTCGAAGATTTTTTCAACATGAGAACCGGACCCAAAATTTTTTTCCTCTTTTTTTGATTTTCACTTTCTAAAACGCTGGAAAATAAACCTTGATAACGTTAGGAACTAAATTAAAATCAGACTGAAGAAGTGTAATTTGCTTCCCATTCCGGCGCGTAGCGCCGGAAAAATTTTCGGGTTTTTGTATTCTAAAACGCTGAAAAATAAATCTCTCCAACAGATAATTCGTGAACAAATGTTTTAAAATCGCGTTCTAGAGTAATGTCTTCAATTTTCACCTTCAATAAACGTAAAAGTACTTAAAGATTGCGAACGTTTAAAAAATTTCAATCATCGAAAGAAAAAATTGAGAGCAGTGTTTTTTTTGTGCCAAAACATGGTTTCTGGCACAAAAAAATTTGGAATGGCACAAAAAATTCTGAGCGTTTATGTCAATTAGCACAAAATTTTTGGCTGGTCAAACATTAAATTTCCTTGATTTTTAGACCTTTTAGGGGCTGAAAATGCAAAAATTTTTCGGCGCTACGCGCCGAGTCAGTGAATATAATATTTCCTATTCGTATATTTGACCCGAACGCGAACGATTTCTCTTTGAACAGTGTATTAGTATCGTTGCAACAAACTTTATAGGCTGTCAAGACTGATGAGTGAAAAGAAATTCTGAATATTGTCTCTTCATTCAGTCAGAGTCGGATTTAAAACTGAAATTGTTACTTTTTGTGTTTGATTGATTCAAATAGAAAAATCGATATCGTTGTTTGATTGATTCAAATAGAAAAATCCATATCACAATGTTTCGATCGAAAATTGACACTATTTTCGACTTTATTTTCTCTATTCTTTACATGGTTGTTAAATATACATTAACATAGATATTCGTTAGTAGTCGAAAATTGAATCAATTTGAACTTCCTGAACAATTCTAGAGCTATTTAAATTGTCTCAGCATTTCATTTCTCTTTGGGATTTCGTGAACTATTTTGTTGCACAGTTTTTTCTCTTCTCACTGACATGGTTAGCTGAAAAATAGGTTGGGCACGATTTTTACAAAAAATTATTGCGTTAAACAATAACTTTTTATCAAACTTTTGGCCTAAAACTTTTCCACAGTTTTCAGTATGTCTCTCGTAAAAAAAATTTTTTGTGCCATTCGCACAAAATTTTTTGGCCTCTTGTGCTAATTGGCACAAATGTCCGTGCACAAAAAAAACGCAGATTGAGAGACTTGACTTGATTAAAAATCACTCCTATTTTCGGCGACATAATTGACTGCAAACGATTAGAAAATGGAACGAGCTAACTTGATTGATAGAAACTGTTGAGCATTAATTAGTAAGTCGAAGTAGATATGCTAACGGCCGTGCCTGATAGAATATAGTTATAATTATACCCTTGACCGGCGCGAAGCGCCGTTAAATTTTGAGATTTTGACCTTCTAAAGTCCACCAAAACGCATCTTTTCGGATTAGAGTTCCCCAAAATTTTTTCCACAATGAGAACCATACCCAAAATTTTTTTCCTCATTTCGAAATTTTTTTCCTCAAAAGACCTCATTTGAGGAAAAAAACGGTGCTGGAGAGGAGCTTTTTCGCTCGGATCTCCTCTACAGTATATATAGCAACTTCTGGGCATATTTGGAAATTGCGAAAAAACGTGCGTTTGAGATAGAAAACAGAAAGTTGAATTTCGTGCAATGCCTGCCCGATTATTTCAGTTTGAAAATGGTTGAAATTTTTTGCATGATTTTGTATAATATAAATTGGATTTTGAAATAGTTCAATGCTCTTTGGAGATTCATAAATTGCATTCAAAATTCGGAATCAGGAACGAAAATTAACTTTTTTGTTGGAACAGGAAGAGCACATTGAGAAACACCTAAAGACGAAGTTCTAAAGGATTCTGATCGATTTTGACTGAAATCTGGGCACTTTAAAAAACAACTTGTTCATCAGCCCCTCAACATTTCTATGCTTGACATATGGTCATGACCTCTAACAAAACAGCTTCCAAAAGTGACGCATATGTATAGACATGAGAGAAGAAGAAATTTTTTTGATTTTTTCGCTTCAACAATATTTAGCCATAGCTTTTTCGAGATTCCAATGATTCTTCGAGTTGTTCATTTACCAAAATTCTATGTTTTGATCAAAAGATTGTATTCAATGCATGAAAGAATTTCTAGCCATTTCCAATAAAACTTCCTATTTGTCAATTTTCGGGTTCAAAAGTATAATATCTGAATTCCTAAATTTGAATTATGGTCATCGATAGTGACCATGAAACTACCCGTCACTTCGTTGCTGAACTTAATATATCATATAGCTGGTGTTCATAAATTGGACTCAAATAGACTGTGCTCAGTGGTCTAACTGTTGCTGGAATTATAATCCGTTTTTATAACATGGTTCTAAAATTAAAATTGACAAAAATATGCGGCGGCCTGAAAATCTTCCACATAAACTTTACTTTAGAGTTTACTTTACTGTAGAATTTTACTGTAGAATTTTTTTATTCAAAAATTTCTGAGTATCAGATGAGTTTTGACACAAATTTTCAGTTTCATGTGACGTAGGCCTCGGCAGAAAATGCTGAAAATACATAAGAGTACTTGCTTTCCAGGATTCATTATTTGGAAGCATTTTAAGAAGAAAAACAGATTATAGATTATTTTCCACAGAAAATTAGTATTCAAATTTGATGGGAACAGGTTCAATTTTGTTCAGCTCCCTTCGTTATTTTACGACTGTAATGCTTGGATTATTACAGTATTCTCAATGATACTTTTCCAAAAATGCACTTGTCGATCCTTTTTTTCTAAAAAATAACTTTAGTCTGCATGTCATGTGGAAAAAACGAAGCAAGGTTTTCTAGAAATTTTCAACGGGATATTTCACATGCTAATGCGTGTGGATACTAGCTTGTAGGCTATTAATCATCGGTATTTAAAAAAAGGGGAATTGGTCAACATGCGTTTTCAGCAAATTCCGTTTTTCATGCATAAACATATGTTAAGGTGATACTGTAACACTTAATCACATTGTTAAGAACTAGCAACACGATGAGTAATATAGCATAAAATTTAAAAATAGAGCTTGGAGAAGGAGAAATTTATCAAGTTGATTAATGAGTTGGAATTTCCATACAATATTGGCAAAAATGATGACAACTTAACTGAAATGGTCAGAGAGGCTACAGTATGCTTGTTTTTGAACATTTTTATAGTATTCCAAATTTTTAGACTTGTTTGATGCATCAAAGTGCAGGGAGTCTGTCATCAGATGAAGTTCCTTTGGTTATGGATTTGGGGCGCCTGAACTTGAAATTCGAATTTATGGAAGACATTATGAGATAGAAAAAAGAAATAAATGGCATTCAATAGACGTCGTCGAGATCTGTCGATTGATACTAAACATGTGGCATTTTGTAGAAAAGAAAATTTCTAAAAAGTCGAAAAAGGATTCCACCGATTTTTGGGCTTTTCCTACACGCCCCAAGTCTCCACTCACCCGAATACCCTACGCCGATCATTCCCTCGACAATCCCGGCCGCTCCGTAGGTCAAATCGGCCAACGGCGGTTCGTAATAACCCATCGTTGACGTCGAATAATGGCTCGGCATCCCGTTCAACATATAACTATGCACTGCGCCGGCTCCGTATTGACCCGCGCCTGCTCCTATACCGCAGCCATTGGACGCCTGGCATCCCGACGTTGCGCCGTAGACCAAGCTGTCGCCTGCGCCGTTGACGTTCTGCTGCTGCTGCTGTTGCCATCCGTAATAATTGGCCGGTATAGCATAGATAGCCGCATCGGCGGCCGCCGCCGCAGCGACTAAGCCTCCGTAATTGGCGATTGGTGGTGCCGCTACCGGACCAGCTAGACCCGGGTGATAATCCATATGCGACGACGACGACGACGACGCCGCCGCCGGCTGCAGCGGCGTCAAGGAGGCGGACGATTGGTTTCGATACGTCGACGAATCGTAATCGTCGTATCGGTGATTGGTCGTCGATTCATCGTGCTTGATCACGCTGATTCGATCACCGCTGCCCGATGCCGCTTCATCGTCGTCGTCGTCGTCGTCGTCCCAATACGCTCGATTACTGTAGCTTTTGGTCGACGCTTCATCGTCTTGGCCTTTAATCAAATGAGCTACAGTATGCCGGGCGCTGTTGCTATTTTGATCGCCGCTATCTTTGTCGTTGATGATTATCGAAGAATCTAGATCGTTATCGTTATTATCGACGACGACATCGCTTTCATTATTGTTATTATTATTAATATTATTATCGGTGGTGGTGGTAGTGGTGGTGGTGGGAATTTTGTTCGTCGTCGTTGTTGTTATCAGCGAACGGCCTTCCATTTTTTGCCCCTTGATTCGAATAGTAGAGATAAAAAGGGCTGAAAATTTGATATAATGTACTATTTATGCTAATCAAAAGGATTACTGTAGATAAGATTTTTTCCGGGCACCCTGTATACGTAGAGATGAAAAATTGAAGATTAGAGACTATAGAAAAATTTTTAGCCTTCTTCCCTACTCTACTCTCCTAAAACCTAAAGTTTATAAAAGTTTACCATCTAGGGCTTTTTGTGTGCGCCCAAAAACGATGATCCTTCTTTGATCGACGTGATAGATAAGGAAAATTGCTTACATAGCTTCGGAAAAATATCGGCCAGGTATACCCTCTCAGCTTTTTCCAGCCTTATTTGTAAGTGTGTATGTGTGTGTTTTGGTCTCTCTATGCGCTAATAAAACTTGGTGAGCAGCAAACAGGGTACCAAAATTTCGATAAGAGAAGAAAAAATGCCTACTATTGGGCCCGGATTTTTGGGGAAAAGAAGTCTTTAGCCGCCTGGCTAAATACCCGCCCACCGCTACAGTAGGACGACGATGATGGATAACAATATGCAAATTAGCTAAAAACTGTTAACCTGTTTTTCCAATAAACCGCAATATGAAAAGCAGAGCAGCTTTTTAGCATAAATAGGGCTCAAACGAAAGATGCAAATCACTTTTTTTGTGTGAGCGTGTGTTGGTCGAATTTTTTCACTCTCAGACACCGGACTTTTTCCCTTTTTTTTTCGGGCGGCGAAAGGTAAGGCACCGGGGCGGCGGGAAGATTTTCTTGGCGCGCATAAAATTAACAACTATTCATTCAACGTAAACATTCTTATTCCCCGACTTTTTGTGTGTTTCCGTTTTTTTTCTCTCGTAACGTGTCGACTTTTTGTCTTTTTTCTCCTGGAATCGGAAATTGTATTGTTTACCGAATTGTGGATATTATTAATTATAATTGCCGGCCAAAATGTGACCCAAAAATAAACAAATGGTATACTGTAACTTTCCGAAAATCTTTTGTTTGTTTATTTGCTTATCAGAACGTTTCGTTTCCTTTTGAAACAATGTCGCTGCATCATTTACAGCATTGTGTATCGATTCAGCCACCGCCTGCGTTTCCGCCACTGCCTCGATTCAGCTAACCAATTTTCCATTTTATTTGTACATCTATTATTAGAATCATTCCACCCATATTTGGTTTTTTATCGAGAAACACCTAGAACCAACCCCCTTCCAGTCAAGATACTGTACATGGTCATTTGAATATGCTTTGTAATCAAAAATTTTTTGCACGCAGCATGAAGATCGTTTGCATAAGGATCAAAGTTCAATCGATTGGCAGCTTATTCGGATCATCTATTTGTGGAATAATTTTTTTAGTATAACTGAAAAAATAAGATACACATACGAGAAAAAAAAGAATCTTGTAACAACTTTACCGCCACATGTTTTACATGAATTAGGCTTTGGCTTAGGCTTTGGCTTAGACTTAGGTTTATAGGCTTAGGCTTAGGCTTAGGCTTAGCCAAAGGCTTAGGTTTAGGCTTAGGTTTAGGCTTAGGCTTAGGCTTAGGTCAAGGGGCTCCTGGCGGTAAAATTGTTAATAAGGTCAAAGAAAAGTTTAAATAGAGACTCAAACCGGGTTTACTGAATATTAGATGTCTTGAGAAAAGGCACTCCAAAGTGTGGTGATTTGAAAAAGCTCGTGTTGATTTTTCAGTTAGTTATTTTTGTGGAGCGAATTTGTAATTTCCACACCATAATTGATCTCTGCATATATTTTTTTTGTGATTTTCACAACAGGATGGATCGTATTCATAGCAAAAGATCTAAACCAATTTTTACAAAAAAGTGATTATTTTTAGCATGCTTATTCATTTCCAACTGAAAAACAAAACTGTCTTTAAAAAGAAAATTCAAGATTTTTCTACGAAATTTCCCTAAAAATATTCAAGTTGCCTAAATTTCTTGAGTTCTGAAACAATTTTAGTATTTCTAATGCACAACATCGTGCTTTCTACTTAATTTTTGGGAAATTCTATCAAATTTTGCCATATTTCGAGTTCTTACTGCATTAAGCCAGATATTTTCTAACAAAGCAACAATTTTAGTGGAAATCAGCCCATAGATTCTACTGTTACTCGTTCACAAAGGGTTTCGCCCTGGGTCGTATATAAATATACATATGAATTAAATACATTTGGTGGCTTAAATGTGACAGTGCCTGAACCGACAGATCCGTTAGAGTCCTTAAAAGCTTGTGCTCCATCGATGAAAAATTGGTGGCTGAACCGAGACAGTGACTCAAACGGCACAGCTGGTAGAGGCTCTAAAAGCTGGTACTCCTGCGAGAAAAAATTGGTTGAATCGAGACATCGGCTGCTGAAACGGCATCGTGGCTGAAACACCAGTAGATTGCCCCACGAAATTGATTCAGATTCCGATTTTTAAGTTGATCATTCCTTATTTATAGCCTTTTGTTCATTAGAAGTGTTACGAATTTTGATTCCAATTATTTACTGTTATTTTCCATTGACCACGACCATCACACGATTTTTTTCGATCTGCATGTCCAGCTTTTTCAAATTGATACGTTTTTTAAGGATGATTTTGGTTTGATTTTAATTATGGTCGTTTCCAAGTTTTGATCAAATCCTTGATCAAAGATTCTATGTTTCCAATATCGATTTCATTTTCGTGTTTGATTTGTAGTCTTCTTCCGTGAGCTACTTTTTATTTTTTCAGAATGAAAAGTATACGAAAGATGACAATTGTGGATAAAATTTTTTTTTCTACAAAAATTGATCTGTTATATATTCTAAACTATCGGAAATACAGGGTGGCCCAAAAAATTTACTGATGTGTCATGTTCCACTGAGCATCAGAATCTATCCTAATTCCGATAAGCGTTTTACCAGTACAGCAATGAATCACCAAAATTCGAATTTTTCGAATTTTTCGTTTAATGCGCTGTGTGGAAAAAATGAAGTGGGTAGACAGGACGTCTTGCAGGCAATGGTCAATGATTTTCACGCGAAACTTTTTTTCCTTAAAATTTTCAGCAGAAATGATTAAAATTCCATAATCGATGTCAGTAATAGATAACACTGTCTCCCTGTGACGATATTTTGCCAGGAAATGAATTCTGTGATAACTAATTAGTCGGGCAAGTGGAATCATATCACAAAGGACTTATCTCTAATTTGTAAAACATTAACAATGAAAATTTTATATTTAAACTTTTTATAGAAAATTTCTACTGTTCAAGAAAATAATGTGACGATATTTTGTGAGGAAATGTACTCAGTGATAACCATTCCAACAATTGGATTCATAGCAAAAGAAGATCTAAATTTTGTTAAAAATCAACAAAAAATCCTACAGTTAACCTTTTTGAAGAAAATTTTGATGGTATAATTCGTGAGTAAATGCATCACTAGTCGGACAAGTGGGATCATACACACAAAACTCCATCTAAATCTTGCAAAACATTAAAAGTGAAAATCTTACAGTGAACGTTTTTGTGACAAATTTTGAAAGTTCAATGTTCAAGATAACACTGTCCCTGTGTGACGATATTTCGTACGAAAAGGCAACCAACTAGTCGGACAAGTGAGATCGAATGAAAAACACCTGATCTGAAGTTTTTAAAATAACAATAAAAGATTTACAGTTAAACTTTTTGTAGGACATTCTGACGGTTCAAGAGTTCTTCTCAACACGATTTTTCATAAAACAATGCATTTTGTGATAACCAACCAGTCGAAAAAGAGGGGTCACACAGAAAACAGTTCATCTAAACTTTGTAAAACATTAAAAATGAAAATCCTACAGTAAACCTTTATGTGACAAATTTTGACGGTTCAGAGTTCAAGATAACACTGTCTCTTTGTGATGATATTTCGTTGGGGAAATGCATTTTGTGATAACCAACTTGTCGGACAAGTGGAATCATACACAGAAGACTTGATCTGAATTCTGTAAAACATTAACAAGAACAATTATTCACTTAAACTTTTTGTAGAAAATGTTGATGGTTCAAAATTTCAAGATAATTCTACCTCTTTGAGACGATATTTCGTAAGACAACGCATTTGGTGATGATCTACCACTCGGACAAGTGAGATCTTTAAAAAAATCGAAATTTTGTAAAACATTAACTATTTAATTGTGGAAAATTTTAATGATTTTAGAATTCAAGATGACACTCTCTTCTCGAAAATTCACTTTGTGCTAACCAACTAGTCGGACATGCGTGATCAGATGGGAAACACTTTATCTGAATTTTCTGCAACCTTAATATTTTTTTGAGAAAACGGGCTATGGGTAACACTTTTCCTCGATTGACGCGAAAATTGATTTAGGTCGGGGCGTGATCAGTGTATTTTACCTATTTGAAATTTAACCGTGCGACTGCATTGCAGTTAAATATTTCAAAAAACCGTTATAACTAGTGTTTAAGATTTTAAATTTCATTTTTTTGATTTGCAGAAAACTTTAAAAAAATACCGATTCCTGGATTTTGAAAAATATGCGTTGTGGCCAGACAATTTTTTCATTTATAATTTTAATTCTTTTGTTTCTTTATTTTTTAGCAACGTCTAACGTTCAAGAATGGTACTGATCCCGATTCGAATTCGAGAAGATATCGTTCCGATCAAAATCATCAAAATTACGTCGATTGTTCGGATTCTACAACGTCTAACTTGATTTTTAGTTTTTCAAAACTGAAACACGCATTGAACGGTTACAAATGTATTGTATAAGAGGAAAATCTTGCTGACAGTCTTCATTCTATCGATCTTCAACAGAAACTTTTAATTCTTTGGTAAAAACGACAACATTACGTGTCGCATTTATCTGGAAATCAAAATTTCGTGTTCATGAAATATTTGACCAAATTTTTCAAACTCCCGATCAGGCGATGATAAAATTCTAGGAAAGCATTGTTGACCAGATAGCCACATTTTTCTTCCATTTTTTCTGTTTTTGGCATTGATTTCCCCATATCACGTGGCATGAACCGAAATCCGTCAAATTTGCATATATGAAAAAAAACCAAACAGGGTGGCTCAAAAAACACCCATATTGTTATCTTTAAACAGAATTAATTCTGATCACGCAGAAAATTAGGATTTGAAACAGTCTGATCAGCAAAAAATTATCGATCCAAAATTGATTGATTGTGAATTAGGTTCAGTTTTTAGGTTCAGTTCATGATTTGACACTGATACTTCTCAAATTCACCAATAGTCATTCAAGTGACCAGACTAACCATTGATTACTCTGATTAATGTTTGACAGACTATATGATTCGTGGCCATTCTGAGACGGTTCGCGACTTGAAATTCATATTTCATAGGGTCACCAATATTCATCCGAGCAACTCGAGTGACCACCGATTACTCTGGTTAATTTTTAACACAAAAATGTCTGTGCGACTTTTGGTTATTTTGATGCAGTTCACGACTTGACAGTGATGGTTCTCAAGGTCACTAGTAGATATCTGAGTGGCCAGAATGACCAATGATTAATCTGATACTTTCGATCATTCTGATGCAGCTCACAACTTGACACAAACATTTCTCAGGAACCCGGTAGCCATTCGAGGAACCAGAGTGAATTCTGATCACTTGGATTAATTTCCGACAAAAAACTGTCTGTCCCACTCCTGCTCATTCTGAAACAGTTCACGACAAGAAAGTGATTTTTTTCGTGGTCACTAGTGTTCATCCGAGTGACCGGAGTGACCATCGACTACTCTGACTAACGTTTGACAAAACTTGCGACTCCTGGTAATCCTGATGCAGTTCCCGACTTGACAGTGATATTCGTCAGGGTCGCTAGCAGTCAATTCGATCATTAGTTCACTGTACCAAATTTTTAACAAAAATTGTGACTGATGATCACTTTTTTTGTCATCTTATCCATCCTTCATCTTGTATGTCTTGTATTTTTTTTTTTGCCGCTTTCAGTGTCTTGCTTATGTGTTTGTTTGTTTTTTCATGTTTTTTTCTTTTTTCATGTTTTTTCCTATTATCATGTTTTTTGCTAATGTTTTTTTCCTATTATCATGTTTTTGCTAATGTATTAGTATGAATTAATTTTATTGCCAGTTGCTAGCTTGCTACTGTTTCTATCTGAATGGAACTATATTCTTTTCTTTTATTCTAGTCAAACAAAACAAAACGAATCTATATACAGCGAATAGTAAAAGATTCCATGCATTAGAGTAGACGCACAAATCATTTTTGTAATAAGTATGCAAATTAGGTAAATTAAAATCGTTTTTGCTAGTTAAGATAGTCTATTTTTAGTTGTATTTGGCCATGTTCCACATGCTTCTGTGTTTCACATGCTTCATGTTTCACATGCTTTATGCGGCAGAAATGCACGGACAGACCATTCCAAAATCACGAAAAAAATATCTGTCAGAAAAGCATTTTTGCAAAACGCTTGAAAGAAAACAAAGACAGAAAATTATCATAAGGATTCCCGATCAAAATTGTTCTATATGGAGCTTAACTGCAAAAAGTCAAGTTAATGTAATAAAATAAAATGGAATGAATAAAATAATTAAGCAGTAAAGACGGAACAAAAAACAGATACTGGAAAAAGGAAATGTAAAATAATGTAATAAAAAGAAGGTAAAATAACAAAAGAACATAACTATAAAAAAATTAAACAAAAAGTGGCTGAAAATAGGAGTAAAGGAATAAAAGGAAAAAGAAACAAAAAACACACATATGTTAATGACAAAAAAACCAGAATAAAAAACCGTTATGTCGTGAATGTCATGTAATGCCATGTTACAGAGCCATAATATCAGAAATCTGGCGATTCGTGCCGAAATATGTGACAAACAGCATCCACCAGATCGAAATGGAGGACCAAATAGGCCATCAAAACGTCTCCGCACCGCCCAATCTCCATTTTTCCATTTTAAAGATAACTTTTTGAAAATTCGCCATTTTGATAATCTGTTCTGAGACTTCACTGTATTGAGAATCGCTGTAATGAGTCACGCTATTTTGACTTTCGCTGTTGTGTGTTTCGCTGAATAGGGGTGAAACCAATGGCCCGACGCCGAACTGACCGGCACCGAAACAGCGGTGCTGAGATGGCGGCACCGTGCAATGGAAGAGTGGTTTGAAAAGTTGAGGACCGCCAATCGTAGTATCAAAGAGTACCAATAGTACCAATAGTACCAATACCAATAGTACGTAGTACCAATCACAGTACAACGTTCTAGAACATTCTGTGATCTTCCGTGATACTATATAAGGTGTGCGTTTTTTTTGCACATTCATTCAATTTGTTTATTGTACAGTTTAGTACTTGGATATGTTTATGTTGTGTTAGTTAGCATCATTAAACTTTGCTATTTACCAGCTATTGTTCCAGTTGAATATTTCTCAGTTACCAAGGCCATGAGTAATCTATTTTCAATTTAGTCCAGTCTTTATTCAAGACACAATAGAGATTTTTTTGAAAGACCTCCCTTGATAAATGAGTAGGTCAAAATAAAATGTTTTAAATTTTTTGAACAAATACTCAAAAAATGCATATTGTACCTCATTATTAATTTGGAAACAAACCTTTAAAGACAATGTTTCACATTTAGAGAACATTACATCACTTTATTATTTTCATTTTTCTTGTGTGTATATGTGCACTAATAGTCTTTCAACGTGAAGTGGCAATCTTCATTTTGAAGCTGTAACCAGTATTTTTTGTATTTTACAATTTAAAGTATTGGACATTTTCTGCATTAAACAAGTAAATGGCAGGTAAATTAATAGAATGAAATACCATCAAAAACTTGATTTGCATTTTTGAAAAGAGGATTTTTGGAGACTTTCTAAGTGCATGGTAGGATCGTGCCCCAACTCCGCCACAGTCCCAACACTGCCACCGTCCCATCTCCGCCACCGTCCCAACTCCGCCACTATTGTGTCCCAACACCGCCACCGTCCCAACTCCAGCACTGTCCCAACTCCGCCACTTTCTTGTCCTAACTTTCACAATCTTTCAAAAAGTTTGTTTTCTGTAACAAAGTTTTTTTTTTACTCAACAACATGACATTGCTGATTCATAGGATGGCAAAAACTGATATTATCATTAAAGCAATAAATACATGGTATATCTATATAATCTTCGTTTGTATAGTCGAACTTAACTATACAAACGATTTTACCGAAATAACCAAAAATAGAACAACGAGCGCGAGACCGGAATTTACTTCATTGGCATATTACCAAAATAACTGTGTGCTTTGCACATTAAAATACAAATATACGTGTCTGTTTTCATTTCTTGTTGTCAATTGATTCGAATTTGTGTAATCAAATCATGGGTGACTTTGGTCCTATTGAAAATTTTATGAATCAGGAATTGAAACATTGCTTATATCTTAAAAATTGTTCATTCATAGATCTGATAAGCACATTTGGTTAAGTTTAACGTGTTACAAAAAATAAACTTTTTGAAAGATTGCGAAAGTTGGGACAAGAAAGTGGCGGAGTTGGGACGGTGGCGGCCTTGGGACAGTGGCGGTGTTGGGACAGGAAAGTGGCGGAGATGGGACGGTGGCGGAGTCGGGATGGTGGCGGTGTTGGGACACAATAGTGGTGGAGTTGGGGACAGTGGTGGAGATGGGATGGTGGCGGTGTTGGGACAGTGGCGGAGTTGGGGGCACGATCCTACCATGCACTTAGAAAGTCTCCAAAAATCCTCTTTTTAAAAATGCAAATCAAGAAAAGTTCTAAACGTTAGTCAAACAATGAAACATCGCATTATTATGTGTGCATGTTCTGCTCTGAAGATGGAAATGCGGGATCGGCGAGAACTACTGTTCGAAATGGAAGATTCATATCGGATTCTTTTATTGGACATTTGCCAGTTTGTGTTCCAAAATCGAAAAGTGCAATAGAGGGCTTAAAACTAACACGAGAAGCTAAACAAAGATGTTCAAGTGAAGGGGTAGCCCCATCACGGTGAGATACGAATTTTGATGAATCGTATCGTATATTTAATTACATAAGAAAAATGGAGGACTTCTAAATATTTCTGTGAAAAATATGACTGTGAAGTATTTTGTCAAATTATCGGATCACAATAGCATTTAGCCACTTGCTTGTGAGTAAATATATTCAGAATTCACTGAACAGCAGCTAAAATTGTACTTCGGTCGCGACCGCATGCAATTAAGGGTTAAGTTTAACGCGTTACAAAAAATAAACTTTTTGAAAGGTTGCGAAAGTTAGGACAAGAAAGTGGCGGAGTTGGGACAGTGGCGAAGTTGGGACGGTGGCCGAGTTGGGACAGTGGCGGTGTTGGGACACGATAGTGGCGGAGTTGGGACGGTAGCGGAGTTGGGATGGTGGCGGTGTTGGGACGGTGGTGGTGTTGGGACGGGCCCCATGGTAGATCAATAATAACATAACCATATAATTTTCAATGTTTCCATCCGAGATTTTCAAAAAGCCAAGCCAGGAGCTATTTCACATTTCTAGCCAACTGGCAGCTGTTAAGCATTTCCATAGCCTAGTGTAAAAGTTCAGTTGACCATACAATTTGGATCAATAAAAACAAACTCTTAGGCTTAATGTTTCACTTTTTAATATATTGTTGAGATTTTAGGTGTAAAAGTCATTTACTGTAGATATATATAGATAATAAATCATGTACTGTATACAGGAAACAGTATTATTCAATTTGTGTTAGGGCCAACCATTTTTGAGGAACTTTCATTAAAAAACATTGCTTTTAATGTATGAATTTTAAGTAAAAACAGTGCTATTGATTATTTTCCAAAAATTGGTGATATTGACACACGACTGTATCATTTATTACCATAAATGAAAACATTTTACACTTTTACTATAAAGTTATAAAGCTGCGGTTTGAAACCTTATTTTTCGCAGATATAAATACTAACTTGTGACGTCTCCCAGAGCTATTCCGTTACTCGCATGCTAAAAAAGCAGTTTTCGTGGTCAAAATCTGGAAATGCTTTGTATAACCTAACAGGAAAGGTCGCTTGGAAACTGCGTGAGAGGAATATAGTAACGCTCCAAGGTTTTATGTAATTTTAGAAACATG
This sequence comes from Romanomermis culicivorax, assembly GCA_963922205.1. Taxonomy (NCBI): domain Eukaryota; kingdom Metazoa; phylum Nematoda; class Enoplea; order Mermithida; family Mermithidae; genus Romanomermis; species Romanomermis culicivorax. Next base: position 1,052,954 of record CAWUHX010000008.1, on the reverse strand, counting down.
AAAAGGGGAGGAAAATTTCAAAACAAAAAATTACTCATAATCATCAATTTCGATCGCTTTACCTTCGCGATTTACATGCAACATATGTGATCTGAATATCACTCTAATGGTATACTGTAGTTCATTCATATATTTAAAAAAATATTTTTAGCAATATTTTAATATTGTAGCAGATGCACTTAACATCGTCAACCATATACATCGGTAGTTGTGGTGTTTGAGTGTTTGCAGTGACCACTCTTAAAATCCCTCTGCTGATGAGTTTCACAAACCCCCACAGGACACCTAGATGTCTGAATATTATCTTAGAATTTTTTTCTTCCAATTTCACACCATTACTTTTTGTAATTAAACTTTTTATTCAACATTTTCCAGTACTATTTCAAAAAAAATTCTTCACATAATTTACGCAAAGATGAGAATCCTGTGGTGTCGAATTATTTTATGCACGTCAGTCTACTTGTAGAACAGATGATGATATTTCTAAGCTATAACAACTCATGGACATCTATTACAGCAGAAATATAAATACCATATTAAACTACATTTCTTCATGTAACGCCCAGATTTTGTGAAGCACTTTACTTTATCCAATTATGGACGTTACGGCAGACAAAAAGGGGCGCGGGGCGTGTAATATGGGGGCGATACGGGTAATAATAATCGACGGCTGCTTTGAGATGTTGACAACGACAAACGGAACCCAGCGAGCTACAACAACGGCTTAACTGCTTCCGAAAAAAGGGATGCTTGCTCGCAATACATAAACGCTTGCAAATAAATGGGGCACGGGGATTGAAAACTGAGAATTACAACAATAATAAAATCACGCTTTGCTTCTCTTTAAATATGGCGTTTTTGGTCACTCCCTGGGCGTCGCGGGAGGTCGTGCTTCTGTCCATCTTCTTCCGCCAATTGTCGCTTCCTGCTTTACTATTCTTGCTAATTTAGTCACGCCCTTTTAACGCTTTTCGAGTACGGCATGCTCTTCGTGTCTTCCTTGCTTCGTACGGTGGGCTTAGCCACACCTTTGTGCTTCTGTGCATGCTTCCTGTATCTGTTTCTCTGAATACACATGTTTTGTGGGGCTGTTGCTACCGTTGCACTTGAGACTACTGTCTGGCGGGGCTTTTACTTATTTTACTGTGTGCAGGTGTTGTTTACGATTTTTAGGGGGGATTACGGTAGCCGTGGAATGTGTGGTTTAGTGTAGATTCTAGGGGACCAGCTGCTGTTTGTGCAAAATAATTGGGGCATCTGAATTGGGCTACCGGGGTGTGAATGGATCAAAATAAAGTACTTCACGTAATTTTATAGGAATGTTTGGGTGTGAATGCCAGACACCCTTGAGACGATAAAATAGGAAAATGAAATAATATTTAATAATTACTATCACATACAGTATGCTATATATTTACAGTACTGCGTTAGCAGGTACGTTACATTCACCCAAACCCTGAAATATTTTAGAAAAATTCTCATCAAAAAAATAGTAGATAAATATTTTTCCACTGTGAAACACCATTGCAAATACGGCCGATATTTCCGCAACCCATGTGAAACCTGTTGTATCATCATAGTCGTCAATTCGGGATAAATCAGAAACAGTTGCAGGATGGAGCATGAGTAGTCAATAGGTACGAAAAAAAAATTTCTAATCCTTTTTTGTGGTTTCTATTGTCGCGGGGGGGAGGGGGATTGTTCATTTTCCTCCTGTGCATTAGCCTATAGTTAATCATGATTTGCAAATTTTATTGATAGCCGGATTTATACAGCAATTTCATTGTGTAATATTGAGGAAACTGATGCGCTACAGTATACATATAATAAATGTTATATTGATTGTATATTACATTTTATTTACTATGTATATTTTCATAATGCTTGTATATCACTTGAACTTTACATATTGCATATTATTTTTCTTACATGTTATTTATATCATATTTTATTTAAATTATATGTTATTAATATTGTATATTATTCACATAACATGTTATTTATATTGAACATTTATATTATATTTTTTATATAATATTTTTTACATCATACTTTTTATATTATATGTTATTTATATTATGTTGAATTTATGTTATGTCGAATTTATATTATTCACCGTTTATATTTCAAATCTTATTTATTACACATAATCACATAAAGTTAGTATAATATATATTAATATGGAGACTATAAAAATTTCAAAATCTAAAATTTGAATGGATAAAAATCTTATACAAAAATTCAACTCTTGCTCACATTAGAAATTTAATTAGATTTAAACACACTATTCAATTCAAATTTTAAATTGAAATTTCTAATCACAACACATTTTATACAAAATAAAATTGAATTAAATTAAACTTGAATTTTTTCAACTGAATCTAATATTTACGATCAAATCCTAATAATTTTGGCAAACACAAGTAGTCCTCGGAAATACTTACGCAATTGCCTCCATCATCCATCCAAACATGTTTTTTGCTTCAATGAAAATGAGTATACTTACAATGATAAGTAGATCAAACGGTAAAACAATTGTAGAAGCAATCTCGAAATTGCAATCACAGGTTGGTATACTGCTTGGAAAAAACTTCTTAGGAGTATGTTGAAGTGTGTTTTCCGCCGATTTTCGCCATTTTGTCAAAGCACGTATGAGGCCTGCAGGTGGCAAGTGGAGCGAGCAACGCGGACTAATAGCAGCCGTCTTACTGTAGAGCACGTGGGTACCCGTGCGCTGGTCTCTCTTATTATTGTTGTTGTTCACCTTTTAAAGTATATTTTTGTGTACTAGTTGTGCACCCCGTCAGCCACTGCTATATTTTCTCACCATTCATTGCCTCCCACCACGCGTCCCTTTTTCTTCCATACTCCAGTGCGTGGGAGTTGATTATTTGTTTTGTTCCCACTCACTTTCGTTTTGTAAGTAAGTTTTCATTTGTTTATTGCGTAACATTAAAGGTAGAAAAGACAATTTAGGAAAATTCTTGTTCCTTAATTGGTCGGGCTTTAGTGTCAGGTTTAAGTACAAGTAGTTTAATTGATCCGGTAAACGTGGGCGTGGGAAACATGTACATTAAGGACGAACCCTGGAATCCCAATCCTGTCCGTGATTCATCAGTGCCCAACTTATTTACAAATACAACAAGTATGTCTTGGAGGGTATTGGTCTGCTCATTTCAGCAAGATCCAATCTCAAGCTCAAAGAAACATGGTATGCTCACGGCTATTGCAAATATGATAGCTAACACGACCACCAAACAAATTGTAGGCTTGGGTAATTGGTTTGGGCCGCATTTCAAGGGTGATGCAATTCGTGTGAAAAATTCAAACAAGATCTTAGGATCTTGCAGAGCACAACTTTTTTGATAGACAGTGGATCCAGGCATAAGACAAGGGTGACCATCTGACGGCCACCCTGCTTGGGGGGTTGTCAATTCTAGTTTTGCATCCCAATGGTTATATAGTTTCCCACAGGGGATACACAAAACATATACACATTATAAGTATAGACCTCAAAGAGCTGCTACTCCTAATATGATGGGAAATACAGGAGGTGTTTTCCATTACAGTCCAAGCTTCAACATGTAAAACACTACTTCATTCTAGAAAGTATGCTTGGCGTATATCCTTAGGCTTCCATCGAATAAACCATAAAACCATCAAAATGAATTTTTAGAGAATGTGTTGTCGATGATGCAAAACTGTACTTATGGTCAACAGCTGACCTGTGAACGAAAATATCAGACAGTATCACGCTACAACTTTCATCAGACAGTATCAATTTTTGTGCGTAAAACTGTAAAACTTACATTTTTGTATACCAGAAACTTATCGGTTTTACGAGTTCACTCCACAAAAAACTGCACATTTTCAAAAAGTTCTACAAAACTGTAGCCAATTTTTGTACAGTTTTAAATTATTTGATCAACTTTTTACATTTTCAAATTCAAAATTTGATATTTCGATTGACAGGTAAGCTGTTAGCCCCATATACAATATAGCCCTATGTCTACGATAATTTTTATAAAATTTCATTGGGATTGTTTTATGATTTATTCGATAGGTGGTTTGCAGAACGTGCTGGCATTTAGCCGAATTTTTCGGATGCAAACCTGTGAATCTGTTAAGTTTTGCATATATAAAGTTCAAGACTTGTACAGTTTTAGGGGTTTACGTAGAAAAATTTTTAAATTTCATGGAAATTTTTGTAAAAATTTGTAGAATTTTACGAAAATGTGTACTTTGTTGCCATTAATCCTCACAATCACTAAATTTTGGATATGAGGACTTCAGTGGTGTCGTGATTTTTTTGATTTTAGCCACTAAAATTCTTAAAATTTGTAAAAGTTCTCAATTTTTGGCAATAAACCTCTAAAGCCTTTATGTTTCACATATAAAAAAATCAAGGTTTTGAGAGTTTTATGCAATAAAATTTGTAAAATTTAGCGGCTACTTGTCAAATAATGGATCCATAATGTGCAAATGATCGGCAAAGAAGTGAATAAAGCGATTGAACTTATCGGATCCAACACTGTCGTAACTTTGTACAAAAAATTCGTAAATTTCATAGATTTGCTCCATTTTTGATAAAACCGATATTCTCCAAAGAAGTATATTCATCGATAAGATGGCCGTATCCATGAAACATAAAACCATGAGATAAATGCTCAATGTGATCGTGGGATATCGCTTGCGCATAAAAATTTTCAAATTGATGCAGTTGGTTATCAGGGCAAAAGCAATGCCCATGATGAAAGCAAGGGCCAACAAAAAGCTAAACAACGAAGTTTGCTCGTTGCTGCAAATGGTGTTGTGAGAGTTTGATTCATTGAACATGATTAGATGAAAGTTTGTGAATGCTTGAAAAGAAAACAAAAAAGTTTACACTAGGATTCAGAGTCAAGATGGGTTTTGTAGTTATACAAGGCCGCACAATGATACACATAACATACCCATGCACTAGCCATGGGACGGGTATTCAAGTCCAAGTCCGAGACCTTAGGTATCCAAGCATTTTTTCAAGTCCGAGTCTTTGTCCGAGTCCGACCTGTCAAAAGTTTCAAGTCCGAGTCCGAGTAACACCACTCATGTATACCTAGTATGGATGGGACGAGTATACTAGTCTGAGTCTGAGACATAAGGTATCTGAGCATTTTTTCAAGTCGGAGTTCAAGTCTGAGTACGACCTGCTAAGAATTTCAAGTCCGAGTCTGAGTCCGACCTGTCGAAAACTACAAGTCCGAGTCCCAGTCCGATTGCACAAAAAATCCGGATCCATCCCATCCCTACCATATACAAGACATAGGCATCAAAGTATACAGCCTTAACTGTGTGGGGGGGATACACGGAAAATGGAGAATATAGTCTGTGATGTAATTCGTTCCACAATAATTAAACATGCATTGTGATACAACAATGGCAGAAAAAATAGTGGGCAATCCAAATTCACATAACATGCAGGGCGATATGAGGGGTGTAGAGAGTACACCCAAATTTTTGATGTTTAAAATTCTAGCTCAATGTAGAATGTAGGCTGTGGTCGACCAGAAACTTAAAATTGATGACACAATCTCACCGAAAAGAATTTCAGCAAAACTCTTAGAATCCAATGTTTTTAATGGGTTCACTCATTTTTTATGAAATAATTACAAAAAATTTTGTTCATGACACGATTTTTACATACCTGGGACACGTTTTTCGTCAATTCCCTATGCTTGAGCATTGTTTTGGGGACATGATTTTCAGGAGTATGGTAAACAAAATTTCTCCAGAATTTGTAGAAATTGTGTCAGAAACAATGAAAAACATGTGCCAACAACGATGCTTAAGGGTAGATATCAATGAAATACGTGTTTGCAATACATAACAATAATGTTCTGAAGAGCATTTTTTGGGATATTTTTGAAAAAAATGAGTAAACTCATAAAGCTGTTAGATTTTCAGAGTCACAATAATTTTTTTTTGGAAACATTGTGTTGTATATTTTAATGTCCAAGTCGACTCTTCTACATAAAGATACGGCGGTACTTGCTACAGGGAAGTTGCATTTTTCAGATTGAAACTGCTGGCCTAATTTCTACATCCCCTGTATCACGCCACAATTCACACAGATTTAGATCCATGACTATTTTTTCTACATTTGTCTGATATGTTATACAAATTCAGATCTTATTTCATTCTCGACTATACATTCTACATTTCGGGTATTGCCCTACATGGTTAAGTTGTTGGGGTTGCCTCAGGTGCACGTGTTCAGCTTCCGGCGTCGGTGCGCAGGCGGAAGGACGCGGCGAAAAGTGGCGAAAAAAGAAAGAATATTTGCATAGAAAGATGCGGCCACTATTTCGCCTTTTTTGTGTTTGTTGATCAGTGTTAGATTAGTATTATGTTTTTGTGGAGCGTCGCCGCCATCGCCTTTAGTTATAACATTTTTTATTATTATTACTTTTTGGCGTCGCTCATCGTCACCCAATACAAATTGGGCCGGTAATTGTTTTGTTTTGTGAGCGTAGTGGAGGCTCTCATTAGATTAGATGTGGAGACTTGGGTAGGATCTCCTAAGGTACGTACCAAGGTGTTCTGCCTGAGGTTTGGTGAAAATTCTGGCGAGTATCTGATGAAACGTCTGGGAGAGTTCTTAGTTTATTGTTTTTGTTGGCCTGTGGTCAGAACTGTTGCAACTTCCTTTGTCTAAACCCAAAGGCCAGTTACATCAACCTTCACCCACAGCAGCCTAACAAAGTTGGTACACTATGTGTTTCACATAGGTATCATTTATGAACCCTGTGAAGGCCCATATAACCACTGACCTCACAGGGCAACTGTTTGGCATAATGCTTGCTCACAATATTCCCTGCATCAAATTCTCAGGCATAAAATAAAATGGACATAATCTATTCATCCAAAAACATAAAAACTGCTTAACGTGTTTTTTGGTACGGTACATTTTCCTGCAAATAGAACCTGTTTTACCAAAAAATCGACCATCCAATTTTCTGGAAGCAAAGTTGGAATGGGAAAAAAACTTGCTCCAAGGACGTGTAATGGAGAAAAAGAGAGTCAGATGATGCATATAAATGACGGTGTCTAAAATGCTGATACAGATGACTAATATATTTCTATTTTAGGAGGAGCATTCGTCCAATTCGTGCTGAAAAAGGATATATGACGAACAAAATCAATAAGTCAAATTTTAAAATATATCACTATTTTCAATGTATCCAACATTTTCTTCAATATGCTGGCAGCTTATTCAGACTCTCTAGAGAGTGGTTCCATTCGACCCATTGGCCGATGATGTCTTACAAATTTTTCAAATGAGGTCAGGCATTGTCACCTTCTAATAATGGTTGGCTGCACAGCTTGCATACATTCAATGTTTTGCATAGACCAAGTGGCAACTTGGAGTAATACTTCGCATTGTTGGGGGCTACATCCTGCTTCAATCAACCCTAGAATACCGTAACCACGACCTTGCATGTGTCATGGATAGCTGCTCAAATGAAACTACAGTATACCTTTTAATTGCATACAGTACGCTGTATTTGCATGCTTTATTGTTCGCGTCTTTTTGTGTCTATTTCTGTACTTGACAAACGACTTTAGCAAACAGAGTGGGCATCCTTAGAAAGATTCTTTCCTGAATCTCTACAGGAATGCACACGTGCTGGCTTCTTTTGCCAAAAAAGGCCAGCATCAACTATTTGAGGCCTTTGCTTCGACCTTCTTCTCCTGCAAGAAGCTCAATGATTACACTCGTCACCCTCTCCTACCCTACACAGGAGCGACTGGCACTGCTACTTCCACTAGTATGAATAGCAGGTTTGTTCCCCCAAACTCCATTTTTGATACTACAGAGCCTGGATCGATTCAAAGTGCCTTACACCATCGTCTTTATTATATTTTAACAAATATATAATTTGAATATTTTCGGTAAATCTTCTGCATAAGCTACATCATTGGGTAGAGATCCCAATCCCTACTCTCTCCTACTCCAGTGTTGGTTACCCCTTCAGTCCTCTATCTGGTTTCTCTCTCTAGAGACTTCCCATTAGGGCTATGGTTCCAGCTCTCCACAAGGCGCTTTCCAGGACGAGGATTGCAGACATCTCTCTCTCTCTCTCATCCTCAGCCAGTCACTCTATGTGATAGGCACTGTTTTCTTTTTCACGAACTTTTTTCCACAAATGTGGAAAGGGGTCAAATTTTTTTTCCACATGTGGAAAAAAATTTTTTTCGTCTTAAAATCCTCGTTTTTTGGCTTAAAAATGATGACAGGCGCTTTATCGCACTGTTTTTGAGCTTTTTCAAGCCTTCCGGTGTTTTTAGAGAAGTCAATTCATTAAAATTGAAGAAAAAATTGAAATGTTCGCCTTTAAAGCCTAATCTACAAGCATTGTTGAACAAATTTTCTAGCAAACTATCCAAGAGCATAATTGACTTGAATTACACAAGAAATCAATGGTCAAGTCTTCTATGATGACAAGTGAAAGCCCAAAAAAGATGGTAATCTTTCCGGCGCGAAGCGCCGGACAATTTTTTGGGTATATTGGCATTCTGGGATGCTGGAAAATCAATTTTCCGAACATTTATTTCAAGAATTCTGTGTTCAAGAGTCGTAACTTCTAGAATTTTATAGGGATGGGCCGGGTATCCGGATCCGGATCCGGATCCGCAGATATCCGCCTAAATTTTAGGATCCGGATCCGATCCGGATCCGCCGAACCAAATTTTTTAAGATCCGGATCCGGATCCGGATCCGCTGTTGTCAATGATTAAGATCCGGTCATAATCGGATCTTTATTCATTATTATTCTCATAAAATTTTGCAGTATTAGAAAACACCAGAAATTTTCCGGCGCTTCGCACCGGATTAAATAATTCTTTGCAATACTATTTTTCAACAAATAGTGCTTCCTGGAGAAAAAATTTCCAGTAAAGGAAAAAATTTTGGCGGTCCTCCTGTACGGAAAAGGCGAATTTTGGTCCATTTCAGAACGTCAAAATCTACTCCAACTTTTTTTGCAACTTAAATTTTAAACATGAAGCCAAGTTTGAATTGAGAAGCATCATGGAACTAATTCTCAGAAATTTCAGGTTTAAATTGAAGTTTTTCAGATTTATGAAAGTTATGAGTATATTTTCTTAATTTCTAAGATGATTATGAAGGACGGGAACTCGAGTGCTATTAGGAAGAAACTATGTGCGAAAATACATAAAAGATCATAGTTTTTTCAGTGTACAACAAAAAATTTCTTCGTTCAAAGACTTTTTGGCCGATCGTTTTACAGGTACAAAGAGGCTTGTACACAAAATCACTGCAGTGGTAGCAAAATTATACTTGAGAAACAGTAATTTTTCAACAGTACCACTCTTCAAACGATTTTTGGTAGGATCATAAATTTGACCAGCACCACTCAATAGCTGTTCATAGGGGACACTTTTCCCTGGTGCTAATTTAAGTTTACTTTCTGCATGAAGCAATTGTCCAGAGACGTTTGAGATTTAAGTTCATGCTTTAATTTGGTTTTTGAGTAGCTAGGTTCATTTTTTGGCTATCTCTAAAGAAAACACAAAAATTAATTCTTTAACATAACTTTACTTTACTAGTAGCAATTTGTTCCACAATTACTTCTATTTTCATTATCTTTCTATTTCTATTCATTTCTTTTCTGATGAAACGGATATTAATCTAAACATGAATACAATTTAATGAATGAAAATTATCAATTAGTACATGTGAACTTTTTCAATAAACGAACACCTCAATCATTAATAATCTATTAATCTATTGACACCAATGAATACAAATTCATTTAACTCAATTTTAGACAAATTAGACATTGTACATATACTTATTGAAAGATCCGGATCCGATCCGGATCCGCGCGGATCTGTTCCGCAAGATCCGGATCCGGATCCGGATCCGCTGAACCAAATTTTTTTGGATCCGTATCTGATCCGGATCCGCTGAACCAAATTTTCCAAGATCCGGATCCGGATCCGGATCCGGATCCGCTGTCGCCAAAAAAGTCGATCCGGCCCATCCCTAGAATTTTACTTGAAAAAATTTAAAATCTGTAATTTATTTGTAAACTCCCATGAACTTGGTCGAAAATATATGAGTAAGAAGATTATAAATTTCCGAAAGATATTTCCATGAAGCTTTTGAATTGATTTTACGTTTGCAAAGAAATAATCGCATCATAAAGCGTAGAGACTTGACGTATTGATCTTTCTCAAAAGGGAAAAATGCGAATCTTCATTAAATATTATGATAAAATGTTGAAGATTACCAATTAAAACATGAGATACTACGATTAAGATGATGGAAACTATTATAGATTAAGTGATAAATGAAGGTAGACATGATAAAAGCCGCGCCTGATCTACTTAATGAATAATGATGATTATTAAGGTTATAACCGGCGCGTAGCGCCGGAATGTTTTGAGATTTGGACCTCCTAAAATGTACCAAAATGCATCTTTTCAATATGAAAACCCCAAATTTTTCTTCCACATTTGTGAAAAGACCTCAAAAATTTTTTCCACATTCCAGATTTTTTTTCCACATTATAGTGCAAATGTGAAGAAAAAAAACAGTGGTGATAGGCCCTGTAGCATACTAGGTGGAGCTAAAGAGTAGCATTTGCTACCTACTGTACCCCCACGGTGCGATTTAGGCGGAAAAATGTCGAAAAATGTGAACTTTCTGGGCGGAAATGTTATTTTTTGGCTAGTAATTTCAATTTTTCGAGTGGAAAATTTATAATTCACCGGTTTTTTGTTGTGATTTAGGCGAAAAGTAAGTTTAAAATTTCAAAAGATTGTGAATTTTTTGATGTGAATTGTAAATTTTTGTACTGAAAATTATGATTTTAACATTAATTTTCTAGTATTTATAAGAAAAAAGAGTTTAATATTTGAAAAACTTACAATTTTTGTGGTGAAAATTGTAAATTTGCAAATTTTTCGTGTTTTTTTCGAAAGAAAATTGAGTCTAAAAGTCAGAAAACTGTAAATTTTTGGGATGAAAATTGTAATTTACGATTTTTTTTCTTCTATGATTTATAAGTAAGAAAAATTTGAAATTTGAAAAATTTACAATTATTACGGTGAAAATTGTAAATTTTTGCGATGAAAATTGTAAATTTGCAAATTTTTCTTTTTTTTTCGAAAGAAAATTGAGTTTAAGGGTCATAAAACTGTAGCTTTTTAGGGCGAAAATTATTAATTTACAATTATTTTTCTATGACTTATAAGAAAATAGAGTTTAAAATTTGGAAAATTTACAATTTTTGCGGTGAAAATTGTAAATTTTTGCAATGAAAATTTTTAATTCAAACTTTTCTTGTCTTTTTCCGAAAGAAAATTGAGTTTAAAACTCAAAAACTGCGGATTTTTAGTGTAAAAATTGCAAATTTACCAGTTTTTTGATGTGATTTATTCGTCGAAAAATAGTTTTAAATGTGGAAAAATGTATATTTTAGTGGTGAAAATTGTAAATTTTTGACACTACAGTTATAAATATACAAATTTTTTAAAATAATAATTTACGTTTAATAATAATGGGTGGCGGAAATGGACCACAAGATGAACAAAAAACGAAAACGTTAGTTTTTTCTTTTGAAAAAAATTTCAAATTTACAATTTTATTGGTCGAAAACAGTAAATTTACAATTTTTTTCCTGTTTTCTCCAGAAAATTGAATTTAATATTTGAAAAACTGTAAATTTTTGAGGAGATAGTTGTGAATTTACAAAGTTGTTCTTGCTGTGATTTCCACGAAAAATCCATTTACAATTTGAAAAAGTTATAGTTTTCAATTTTCTTTGTGAAAAATTGAGTTTGAAAATTGGAAAATTGTAAACTCGGAGTGAAAATTGAAAAAAAAAATTTTTTGTTCGTTTTACATGAAAAAAGTGGGCTAGAGATGCCTGAAAGTTATACTTCACAATAATTCATTTTAATTCAAGATTAATTTACAATACTATTTTAAAAAATAATGTAAACATGTTTTACATACAGACCAATAATTGTAATCAATTATAATTTCAAATTGCTTCATTATATTATCATCTATTTAAAAAATGTTGATGATATCAAACAGATGATTATTACGCCAAAAAAATTATTACCATACCAAATTACATTTTTTCATCCAAAGCCGGGAAATAACATGGAAAAATTCTCGTCACGAAAATAATAGATGAAAATTTTTCCACCGTGAAAAACCAACATGAATATCCCAGATATTTCCATAAGCCACGGAAAAATGGTCTTGAAATCATAAACAGTGACACCCGGGTAAATCAACCACAGTTGCACAATACACCATGGTAAAGTCGACAATAGGTACGAAAACATGATGGCCAAGACTGTTGAATGTTGTCGAATTTCTATTCGCTTTTGATGGTTTCTATTGTCCGACAACGTACCCGGCAAAAATTGTCGAGTTTCTTCCGATGCACTAGCCTGGAAATTAATGATGATACTACAATTTTATCGATTTCAATATTTATATATCGATTTTAATTCACAATATTTAAAATATATGGAGAAGATTGATCAGCAACAGTATGTATGATATGCTACAGTTATATTTTTGTTATATTCAATATATTACCTTACTTTATTATATACCTTAATTGTATGCATATAACATTTTATATTTTATATTGCGATGTCACATGCTGATCAACTCAGCAACATTACGTGATTCTTTTTTATATTGATGTTTTATTATTATTAATCGTTTTTGTCAATTTTGTAATTCATCCTCTTTTTGTACATGCATTTGGTGTATCATCTACAGTACGCCTATTAGCATGAGTTCTTTAAAGGGCACTCATTGCTCACAGTTATTTTCGGTGCATCTACACGCCCTTTTGTCAACAAGTCGAGTGCCCATCTCGCTGATGCAAGCAAATAGCTGTAAGAATTTCTGCCAAAGACGTTCATATGCTTTCCATATGCACTGAGCCGGCCTCAATGCTGAGCATTTTTGAACTAGGCAAGTGCACACAGGCCCTGCCCCTGCAAAGACATCTTTTCAGGCATTGGCCTGGGCGTTGTCAACTCTGCCCCAAGTCTTACTGTAGACGTTCAAGTGTATACAATCTCGTGTTGCTCTGTCTAATCAGTTGGTCTCCTTCTGGATTCCTTTTGGACCTCCTGGTCTTGATCTTAGTGTTTGGCTCCGGGTCTTACATCATCAAATTTGCATATTCTCGTCTTTGATATACAAATTCTATTAGTTATTATTGTTGGCCCATCAACCTTATATTCTCAATAAATCATACACCGGTCATCAGGCTTTGTTCTAGTTTGCGCATTACCCCAAGCCGTACCAGTCCTTCATCCTTCACATTAACCCACAAACCCATTCCACATTAGCTGAAGACTGTCTTATGCTATCCCTTTGTTGCCACATGTTCATGTCCGATCCTACCTGCAGCTGTTGAGAGTGGTCACAGCAACCACCTCAACTATGAATTGTTGCAAAGAAAAGAGTGCACCTTTCCCGTTGCTCGGTTGGCTCAGTTTGTTAGAGAGTGCGGACGGTAGCCACAAGGTCCTGGGTTCAAGTCCCAGACCGAGCCTAACTTTTACTGGGGTCGTCTCAACACAGCCATTTCGGGAACAGGTCGCCTCAACACAGCCATTTCTCCCCTGCTGGACTAGGAAAGTTCCAGTGTGTACTAGTGTTTAGCTCAGATAAGGGTACTCTCTCCTGAGTGGGCTCCCCTCCCTAGTACCCACTCTTTCATTAGTAACATCCCCTTCCTGAGATCGGGTCAAGAGGGATCTTCTGGTCCATGAACAGGATCCCCAATGTCCAGGTTGTCCCATGGATTGCCTTGTCCATCGTCCACATTGAGTGGACCAATGTTCACCCCCTAACCTGGTGGTGTTATCCTTACCTACAACAGACGCTCCGGAAGTAGTGCCACAGTACCTATAGTTCCTTCTATAGCTGGTACTCACTGGGTTAGCTTAAAGGGGCCAACACCTTGGTGTCATCACATGGCATGGGGGCACCATTCAGTTGATGTAACATGCCCCCCCATTGAATGTGACAGTATGTTATTAATATCATATGTTACTTAAATTATATGTTATTTAAACACAATGTTATTTATATAATATGTTACTTACATTATATGGTATGGAATTTATATCATATGTTATTAATATTATTATCTTCTACGTTATTCATATTGTATGTTATTCATATTGTTTGTTATTTATGTTATACATCATATTCTCCTATCTTAATTGTCTTTTTAATTTATACCACACCTATATGACATACATATTGATCAGATCAAAATATTCACCGAAATTTGAACTTCAATAGAATTCAAACGAAAATCGCCTTAAAATTTATTTTCAAATTCAAATTTTGAAAGGAAAATTTCTTTTTACATAAAACTTTCCGAAAAAATTGATTGTTTTTTCATCTCAATTTAACTTTTAAAATAAAATATGATTAATTTCTTTCAATAAGGAAAATGCTTTTTGGAAAAACTTACGTGATTGTATCCATCATCCATCCAAATAGGTGTCTTGGCTTCAATGAAAATTAGTATACTTATAGTGATAAGTATGCTATATGGTATCAGGCATTGTGAAAGCAATCTCCAAATTTCCGTCAAAGTGTGGTAAATTGGATCCAGTTGACTTTTCATAAGTATGTTTTGGAGACTATTGGTCTGTTCATTGTAGCAGGATTTAATCTCTAACTCGAAGAATAATGGTATACTGATGACAATTGCAAATACAATGGTTAAAATTACGACTAAGCAAATAGCACGCTTGGGTAATTGGTTTTGGCTACATTTCATCGGTGATGCAATTCCTGTAAGAAATGTGAAAAACATTTGAGGATCTCATAGAGCATAATTTTTTTGATCCGCTTCCAACAATGGTGACCATCTGAGAACCGACCTGCTAGGGGGGCTGTGACATATTTTAGTTGTGCATCCCTACAGGTCCATAAAGGGGGTACATGATACATACACAGGTTAGGTTTGCTACTTATAACGCCTGGGGTGGTAAATACAGTGTAGAAAGAATTTTCATCAAATTCCACATCACTGTAGAAAGTATGCAAGGAGCTTTAATGTAGGCCCAGGCCCAGGCTCAGACTCAGGCTTAGACATTGATTTAAGCCGAGGCTTAGGCTTAGGCTGAGGCTCATGCTTAGCCTTAGGCTTAGGCTTATGCTTAGGCTTAGACCCATGCTAAGGCTTAGACCCATGCTAAGGCTTAGTCTCAGGCTTATGCTTAGCCTTATGCTTTGGCTTAGGTTAGGCTCATGCTTAGGCTTAGGCTTAGGCTTACACTTGATCTGAGGCTGACGCTTAGGCTTAGGATTAGGCATAGGCTCAGGCTTATTCTTATGCTAAGACTTATGCTTAGACTCAGTCTAAGGCTTGGAATTAAACACAGGCTTTGGCTTATGCTTTGGCTAACGCTTAGGCTTAGGCTCAGTCTTAGACTTAGTTAGGCCTAGGCTTAGGCTAAGCCTTGTGCTTTGGCTTACACTTGGACTTAGACTCATGCTTAGGCTCAGGCTTAGACTCATGATTATGCTAAGGCTCAGGCGTCGGCTTAGGCTTAATTTTAGGCTTAGGCTTAGGCTTAGGCTTAGGCTTAGGCTTAGGCTTAGGCTTAGGCTTAGGCTTAGGCTTAGGCTCAGGCTCAGGCTTAGGCTTACGCTTAGGCTTAGGCTTAGGCTCAGGCTCAGGCTTAGGCTTAGGCTTAGGCTTAGGCTTAGGCTTAGGCTTTATACTCAAGCTTAGGCTTAGGCCTAGGCTTAGGCTTAGGCTTAGGCTTAGGCTTAGGCTTAGGCTTAGGCTTAGGCTTAGGCTCAGGCTTAGGCTTAGGCTTAGGCTTAGGCTTATGCTCAGGCTTAGGCTTAGGCTTAGGCTTAGGCTTAGGCTTAGGCTTAGGCTTACGCTTATGCTTACGCTTATGCTTACGCTTAGGCTTAGGCTTAGGCTTAGGCTTAGGCTTAGGCTCAGGCTCAGGCTCAGGCTTAGGCTTAGGCTTAGGCTTAGGCTTAGGCTTACGCTCAGGCTTAAGCTTAGGCTTAGGCTTAGGCTTGGGCTTAGGCTTGAGGTTAGGTTTAGGAATAGCTTAGGCTTGGGCTTAGGCCTGAGGTTAGGCTTAGGAATAGGCTGAGCTAGGTATGATGATTGAAATGAAGGTTTACAAAAATTATTGTAAACATTACAATACTGTAGTATTGTAAAATTCATTCAATTTATCTGTGAGAAGTTGTAAATTTTCTAAAACTTCGTTTGTAAAAATTTTTCGCAGAAATTAGCAGAATTTATCGTCAAAATTGGTAAAATTTTACGGAAAAATTGTAGAATTTTTGTAAAAATTTTGAAATTGTGCAATTTTCACAAATAAACTTATAGAACCATTGGGTTTTGGATATAAAAAAATAAGGGTTTTGAAGTTTTACGTTTTTATGGTCAAATATTTGTAAAAAAATTCTAAAATGTGCAGTTTTTCACGGTTAACCCCCTAACCTTTAGATTTCCGGTACAGACATGTTAAGGGTTCTACAGTGTTATGCACAAAAATTTTTTAAATTTGTCGTAAGGGCTTTCAAAGTAATATTAAAATTTCGAAAATTCCTACTTATCATAATAATGTATAGATAATGCGCAAATGATCAGCACGCAAGTCGATATGGGAATCGAAGTCATCGGATACAATACCAACATCATTTTGTACCCAAAAATTTGTAAATGCTATAGATTCGCTCCATTTTCCTAAAACCAATATTTTCGATAGTAGCACACCTATCAATAGTGCGACCATATCCACGAAACATAAAACCATCTGGTAAATGCTCAACGTAGTCGTCGGATATCGCTTGTGCATGAATATCTTCAAATTGATGCAGTTGGTGATCAAACCGCAAATAGTGCCAATGATAAAAAGCAATGGCCAATAAAAAGCTAAGCAATGATGTGCGCTCCTTGCCGCAAAAGATTTCGTAAGAGTCGGATTTGTTGAACATGATTGGATCAAAGTTTTTGGGTGCCTAAAAAAAGTTTAGGCTAGCATTCAGGTCAAGATTGTTTTGACCTTACTTTGAATCTGGATGATAAATCTTCAATAGAAAATTTGCTACATCAAATTCTTGGGTACAAATAAAGTATGGACTCGAAGAGAGGTTTGTAATTTGGACTAGTCATCCAAAAAACAGCATAACATGTTTTTTAGTATGACATTTTCGTGCAAGTAAAACCTGTTTTATGAAATAATAAAACCATCCATTTTCCAGAAGCAGAGTTGAAATGCAAAAAAAAACTTTGCCGCAAGGACATTTTATGAAAAAGAGGAGAGTCATCAGATGATGGATATGAATGACGCTATAAGCCTAAAACACAGATACAGATGGCCAACTTTTATTGCTACGAGGAGCATTCATTTAATTTGTTCTACACAAAAAATATCTGAGGAAATAATCAATAATTCAAATTTCGCCCTTGTGGTTCCGAGGATAGTGATAATATAGGGTAATGCATGCATTGCACCCATAGAGTTGATGATTCATCCAATTCATGGGGTTTTTAGCCCTAGTTAGGATGATCACACCTACCCCAGTAATTATATAGGCCTGCAGAGGGGGGTACATAAAAGATACTCCTGTAAAAAATGTAAACGTCAAAGTTTACCACCATAACTGTATTGGGCGATACAGGACATGTGAAAAGTATAGCTGATGATCTGAATTTGTATAACATGTGGAGCAATACACGGGTTGGAGAAATTGTTATTGATGACCTGATATGATCTAAATTTCATTAAGCATGCCGGGCTATAGGGGGTGTAGACAGCATGTCCAAGGCTTCAATGTGTAAAATGTGACTCCCATGTAGAAAGTATGCCCAAAGTTTCAACGGGTAAAATTCGAGCTCAATATACCTCCACACCAACTCAAATGTCAAAATTGATGATGCGATGTCTCCACGAAAAATTTTTAATGTCACTCTTGAAATCTAACAGTTTTGCTCACACAAAAAATTGTGTTCATGTCACAATTTTTATTTAGTCAGGGACATGTTTTTTGATGTTTCCCTATGCTTAAGCATCGTTTTTGGGGTATGTTTTCCACTATTTTGGGACACATTTTTTGACAAAATGCATGGAAAACTCTCTTCTGAAACAATAAAAAATGTGTCCCAAAAACAATGAAATCATTAAAACATGTGTCCCACATATGTAAAAAATTGTGTTCCAAAACAAATTTTGTAAAAAATGAATAAAATAATTAGATTATTAGATTTCAAGACTCACACTAAAATGTTTGTTGTAGACATCGCATCATTAATTTTAACATCTGAGTCAGTCGAGGTATAATATTTGGTGAAAAGTTGCTTGCGATTGGTGTATAACATTATGATTCTCCATTTCTAGGCTGCACAATCGCAAAAAACAATAATATAACGCTTTTATTCTGCACGTAGGCACACAATGAACAAACAATACAGTGGTTATAAAAAATGCAACATTTGGTTCCATAGTCTACCTACTACCTACCTCAGGTGAGAAAAAACTCCTTTTACAAAGTCCATGGGTGAAGGGAATAGAACCCTGATTGATTGATTGAGAGTGTAGAGTCCTACAACTGGGCCATTGGGGCCAGTAGTAACTTGTTTTGAAGTTCTATATATCCTCAATAGAGGATACTAGTTCAGATTTAGATTCCTGTTTGTTGCCCTTCTAAGCAATTGAGATCAAATTTTACCCATTGAAGCTTTGGGCATACCTTCTACGTGCAAGTCGAATTTTTCACATTGAAGTTTCAGGTGTACTTTCTACATCCCTCTATTTTGCGCACAGTTAAGGCCATACATGAACGTGGCAGGAGGTTCCGGGGGGGGGGGGGTTTGACGCCCATCAGATTTTTATTGACTCCCTGCAGATTCTTGCTGACCCCCAGCAGATTTGACTCAACTAGCTATGATTAAGAAGTTGATGAAGGAAAGTGAGCAAGAGAGAAGAGAAAGTTGTCATAAAAATGGAAATGTTGCTGTAGTTTAACAATTTTTCTAAACAAAGCATACTTGATTCCAAAGGAGTAACATTAAAACTTGAAAAAGTGCTGTCTAAGCAAATTATTTCTCATATCTGACTAATATAGTTGTGAAAATATGCTGTTTGAACATTAGAAGACCTTTCTAAGACCTTTTTTCCATTATCAATAACGAAAAAAATTTGTATTCCACCCCTGTCCCTGGCTGACCCCCAGCAGAATTTCTATGCTGTGCATGTATGGTTAAGGCAGTAAACTTTGATGAATATGTTTTGCACAGAAGTATCAGTTGTGAACCCCTCATATAGGCCTGTATAACTACTTACCCTGACATTGGCCAGTATTTCCACATAATGAATACTCACAGTTTTAAAATAGTGCAGTTACTAGAAAAATCAATGAAAAAATAACAAAACCTAAAAGCTAGCCTAGAAACAACATACACATCGCATCCATCGCCAATGGTAACCGAAGTTATGGGTTGTTTATCTCATATTTGCTCAGGTCATATGGCAGCATTTTTCACGAAAAGTGTTCTTTAGATAAAAGAGTGGGAAACATTTTTGTTCATAACGCTTTTCAAACCTAGCTACATTAAAGAAATTTTCGGGAATAAAATGGAGCCTGGACACTCAAGTAGGATGAACAGCAACTGGATGGGACAACATTATCCTCAGTTCTCTGCTTAGGTTTGGCAATATAACTAAACAGGTTAATAGCTTGCAAGTGGCTGATTTTTGTGGGTCACTGACCTTACTTTCCTAAAGCACAACCAGTTCTCTAGCAGGCTAAACATAACTTTCAGTTGCAGTGTAATCTAAGCTTGCTGAGACCTCAACTGACACTATCTTGATAGAAAAAAGCAATAAAATTTTCCCCAGATGCTTCCTGCAGGCTGTGTTCTCTCAATAATATCCAGGTGGAGAGGAGGTTGCCTTGCTACATATGGGAATGCAAAATTTCACTTATGAAAGTTAAAGCATTTTCAGAAAAATTCCAATAACAAAGTTGTCCACTGTTGTGTCTTGAATAATGACTGAACTAAGTTGAAAAAGATTAGCCTCGAAATAATTTGTATATTTGCAACTGAAATCCTAGCTAGCTAAATTGAATTGGGCTAAATAACACAACATACAATAGTAATATACTGAATAACAAAATAAATAAATGAATGAATATTGTCATGTGTCACAATGGCCGTAAATCACCCCTTCATAGCAATCGCAACACTGGCTCGGTAGTTCAATCGAAGAACGCTGCATTTTTCTCTTCATATCCACAAGTAACTTCATAGGTCTCGAGGACAGAAGTTTCAGCTATTTTTGCTTCAGATTCAGAGAAGCATAATCAGGAATAGCTCTATAAGTATTTGAAGTCACAGGAGCATATAGCATGCCCACTAGCTTCGACAGGAATAGATTTAAATGTGATCATAGAGTTCAATCAATTAAATTGGACATTTTCGAAATTAGACAGGAAATTTGAACCCAGAACAATTTGAGCTAGAGCTTTCTTTTGAATATATACCAAAAGTTTTATGTCAACATCTTCAACTTTTATGTTTATATAGGCTGACCCTATCAAATCAATCTTTCGGCCATTTGCTGCCTTTAATTCAATATTAGTCCTCAGAATTTGTACGTGAGGAACTTTTTGGATGATTTCCAAATCAACTATAGATAAGACAGCTCCAGTATCAATTAGAGCATAGGCTGTGCTGTGATTATTCAAAAGAACTCTTACGTAAGGAACTCTACTACTGAAACAATCATTGTACCACGAAATCGGGCAGATCAAAATCTTAGTTGGTTCCTTACTCTTACCTTTCGATACTTTCATTTTCGGAATTTGTTTCTTTGCTGCCTCATCACTGAACGAATTTTCTTGAACAATCAATGGTTCCTGGAACAGCATTCGACAAAACCAAATCCTGGGCGACGACTTCAGTTGCGCCCAATCGGGATGTCATTGGAGGTGCATCAAAAACGAAGTTTTCGGCTGATAATTGTGAAACCATCTGGCGGTCCTCATCAGCATTTTCTTGCAAAGCGTGTCGTGGACAAAAACAACACATGCAAACAGGAGCTGAATTTACAAATAAAGATTCCTCATGGTCACATAGTTCTTTGAGATTTTGGAGATTTTAATCATCACAATCAATGTTAGAAATGTGATTTTGTTTGTTAATGCAAGTGACAATGTCATTCCTTACTGGAATTCTCTTTTGAAAAAGGTTTTCTACTTTCATTCTGTGGAAATTTTGTTCCACGTCTCACAAAATTATAAGTAGACTGTGAATTTCTTTGAGAAAAAGATTGATTCTGCGAACCATTTCTAAAAACTATGACTCTTACCATCATCTCGTTTTGGCAACTTGCAATGCAAGTTGTTGTGGCCAGTCTTGCCAGAATTGCTGCATGGAATCGGACATTCAACTGTATGATGTCCAACATGACCACAAATTTGGCATGTTCGATTATTAGAAAAATCGAGGGTCTTTTTTGTGCAGTTGAGAGACTTGTGCCTAACATCGCCGCAATAATCGCAAGGGCGGTATTACCCA
The DNA here is from genome assembly GCA_963922205.1 of Romanomermis culicivorax. Classification (NCBI taxonomy): domain Eukaryota; kingdom Metazoa; phylum Nematoda; class Enoplea; order Mermithida; family Mermithidae; genus Romanomermis; species Romanomermis culicivorax. The sequence continues at coordinate 1,031,328 of CAWUHX010000008.1, read as the reverse complement.
TTTGGTTTCGAGGGATAGAATGTTGGCCCTGAGTATTGATGCTGCCGTTGCTGTTGGACAACAGCCCCAGCAACTCCAGCAAGTAAATCTTTAAATTGAGTTGCCATCATTTCTCGAGGGAATTGAATAGTATTTCTTTCTAAAGTATTACAGACTAAGTTGTTGGTGCTGTGTGAATTTTGTAACTCATCCCTCATTATTTGAGATTCAATATATCTAGAAGCTTTAAGAGCATCTTCCAGAGACACAAATTCACAAAACTTCACAGCCTCTCTTATATCAGGAAAGAGTCCTCTCAAAAATATAGGTTTGATGATAGTTTCTCGAGCATGTTCAGTCAAATTTGGATATGCAAGTTTGCTCGACCAGGATTCGAACCCGGGTCTCTGTGACTATAGTACAGCATTCTTCTGATTGAACTACCGAGCCAGTGTTGCGATTGCTATGAAGGGGTGATGTACGGCCGTGTGACACGTGACAATATGCAAAATAGCACCGTGTGGAAGATCATGGAATATTCTAGAACATGGTAGAATATACAGAATATTATGGAAACTTCTAGAAATACATGAAATTAACTGCCCATAATATTATGCCATCATATTATACGATATTTATCATCAATAACCAACATGATGTGCATCCCATGGAATAAAAAAATAAAAATGGATAAGTCACCTTCCATCTGGTCAAGTTTTGGCTGTAACTGCTGCCTATCCCCAACATTTCTGCCATCTAAAAGGTTTGAAACGAGCTACCCATGCGATGACATAAATAGCTGAAATGAACACAAAAAAAAACAACTCATAAAATTTTACCATAGGCAAATGTGTGCCGTTTTCTCCTAGCTTTCCATATGTTATCTAGTCATCGATTTTTCCATCAATGCTGCTAGCCATCGTACTTTTTGGCTATTCTAAACAGCTGAAAAACAATCTTCATTGAGCGAATTTTTTTTGATGCCCATTTCCTGATGTTTGGTGCAGGACAATTTCACATGGCAATAGAGCAATATACAGAAAAAGGAAAAATGATCAATATGACATTCTTGCTTTAATCTATGTTTTGATTTTGTGCTAATTGTTGAATGGCTCAAAGCCAGGGCGTTTATATCCTGGGAATGTTAGATTGGAGATATACTGTAAGGTTACCATTTATCTTCTATCATGTTATCTTCTATCATGTGCCAGAGGAAGCAGATTTTCCTCTCTGGGAATCTACCTGATGCTCTCCATGATGCCCAATTTTAAAGTTATAATTTCTTGTCAGGTCTGAGCAAGACTAGTTGCACCAGATCTGAAGCCTTACGAAGAAACAGTCCTAACTGGTCAAACTGAACTATAGTGTTTTCTTTCATCTGAAGGAGGGTCAATCATGTGATTTCTCTTTTTTTGGTCAAGTTTTTTGAATCACTATATTTTCTAGTGCTAATCCTAAGCCTTAGCATAAGCCTAAGCCTAAGCACAACCCTAAACATAAGCATAAACCTAAGCATAAGCCTAAGCATAAGCCTAAGGATAAGCCTAAGCATAAGCCTAAGCATAAGCCTAAGCATAAGCCTAAGCATAAGCCTAAGCATAAGCCTAAGCATAAGCCTAAGCATAAGCCCTAAGCATAAGCCTAAGCATAAGCCTGAGCATAAGCCTAAGCATAAGCCTAAGCATAAGCCTAAGCATAAGCCTAAGAATAAGCCTAAGCATAAGCCTAAGCATAAGTCTATAAGCATAAGCCAAAGCATAAGCCTAAGCATAAGCCTAAGACTTAACCTAAGCCTAAGCCTAAGCCTGAGCCTAAGCCTTAACCTAAGCCTAAGCCTCAACCTAAGGGTAAGCATAAGCCTAAACATAAGCATAAGCCCAGATCTAATCCTAAGCCTAGGCCTAAGCCTGATGCTGAGCCTCAGCATAAGCCTTAGCCTGAGCCTAATCCTAATCCTAAGCCTAAGCCTAAGCATATGCTTAAGCATTGATCGTTTGTGCAGTGCAAATACATTTTTTAATGAGTGAGTGATAAGATTATGTGTTATCAAACTCAATCGCTATGACCGATTATTGTAATCAGTGATCAAATGACAGGTTAAAATAAAAATTTTAATTAAACTTCCATTAAATCGAATTGATTCGAATTTTTTCAATAAAATTAAATCAATTTGTTCCAATGCAATTAAATCAATAAATTAAATTATTATATTAAATTAATGAAATTGATCTTTTTTGATCGAATCAAATTAAACTTAACTGATTGGAATAAATAAAATGCAATGGCATTAAATTAAATTACATGAAATTTTTTTAAAATTTAATCACTTTGAAGTTTTAAAATTGAGATACATTTTTTAGGCAAATTCGTTGTTCATGAAGTCGTGTTTTTTTGCATTGAGACTCAACATCAATGTTTTATGTTGCAGGGGTTTTTTGTAGGGGCTCTTTAGTAGTTGCACAGGCCCATACAGGAGATACACAAAAGATGCCCCTTTTCAAAACATATGCATCTAAGTTTACTGCCTTGAGTGTGTAAGGCCATACAGGGGGTGCAGAAAATATGGTTGACGATGTAATTGGATCTGAATTCCATTAAGTGTGCAGGGTGATACAGGGGGTGTACAAAGTAGGCCCGAAGTTTCGACATAATAAAATTCGACTTCCATGTACAAAGTATGTCTGAAGCAGCAATGGGCTAAATTCGACATCAATGCTCCTCAACTGACTCAGATGCTAAAATTGGTGATGCAATGTCTGTTTTTGACCTGAATGTTCCTGAAGCAACTCATACAATAAAGTCGATGATACAGTGCCTCCCTTGAAAAAATTTAAAAAATGCACAGGGTCATACTATCTAATGATCTAACAGTTTTTACTCTTTTTTTTACGAAATTTTCACAAAAAATTTTGTTCAGGGCACATTTTTTACTTAGTCAGGACACCTTTTTGCCGGATTTGCTATGCTTACACATTGTTTTTGTGACATTTTCCCTACCATTTCCGGGACACATTTTTTTACAAAATGCATGGAAAAACTAAAAAATGTGTCCCAAGCAATTTTTTTTTGCAAAAATTTTGTAAAAAATGAGGAAAACTGTTGGATCATTGGATTCTATTTACCCCAGGCGTTTTTCAATTTTTTTGAGAGTGACATTGCATCATCAACTTTGATGTTTAAGTTTGTCGACACACACTTATGTCATATTTTATAGATTGCCACTTTGGGCATAGTATTCTGGATTGAATTAGAATTTTACATGTTAAAGCTTTGGGCGTACTTTCTACACAGAAGTCGAATTTTATATGCTGAAACTTCAGACACACTCTCTACACCCCCTGTTTCACCCCAACCAAGACTTTGGAACATTGTACCTGATAAATCTCTATTAAGGCCCTACTATACTTCATTGGGCTAGTGTCGACCAATGTCCCTGACATTGGTCGACACTAGCCAATGACTTTCTGACAAAGTAGAGTAGG